>WNWK01003797.1:0-137500 GCA_009830355.1 Cherax destructor
ATTTATAGTAGTTCTTTGTTCTAAGACTAATATTAGGTACTGAAATTGTACTCAAATTGTCACAACACACTGACAGGTGGACATTTACACCTGCTTTGGTCATTTACTAATGTCTAGGAATATATACAAAGTATTTATAGGTTCCAGCAATGTTTTGGATACGTGGGAGTATATAATAATAATAATAATAATAATAAATAATAATAATAATAATAGACATAATAATAAGAATAATGAAAATAATAATAAGAATAAGAATAATAAGTTCCATTGAAGCATGATGTAAAACAAGTCAGTCCACTGCTGACAGTGATAAGGTAAGATAATTGGTGAGCGTACGCGAGGGTGCAGTGATAAGATAAGATAAGGGGTGACATTTGAAGACCATCCCCCTCTGTTTTCACTGTTACACAACCATATCTGTCTGTCAAACTCTATCTATCTGTGTCTTTCAAGCTCTCTCTCTATCTGCCAAGCTCTCTATCTGTCTGTCAAGCTCTCTGTCTGTCTGTCAAGCTCTCTGTCTGTCTGTCAAGCTCTCTGTCTGTCTGTCAAGCTCTCTATCTACCTGTCTGTCAAGCTCTCTGTCTATCTGTCTGTCCGTCTAGCAACTAGCTCTCCCGTCTCAGATCCACTCCTGAACCAACACGTCTGGTTCCTGAGCAAGTGAAAATACGTATTTGCCAGTCATGTTTACACATTATATCTACAAGCACTTTGTCTGGATTTTTTTGGGTTATCCTAGGAAATTTACACTATGTATAATTGTATTTGTGTACCTGTGAGACAGAGTCAGATAGAGATAGACAGAGACAGATAGACAGGCATAGGTTGCAAGACATTCTAAAAGGATGTTGCACAAATGTTGCACATGGGTTATTATCAAGGTTTTTGATATTTCCTCGACCACTTATGGCCATATCCACCTCAGAGCCACTAAACTTGGGGTCAACATCACTTTCCACTTAAAATGGGAGAGTTAATACTACATGACATAAGTGAATCCCATGTGTTTGCCGCGCGGTTTGCTCTAGCTGGCGCTTAATTGAACTGGTGCTCCCATAACGTACTAAGTGGTCCCAGATTTTTTTAATGCAGTGCACACCAAGGGCTAAGACTCATTCTATGCTGACCAGGCATCTCAGGCCAATCGTGCCAAATTTGGAGGCAGGAAAAATAAAACGTAAATATATGTTTTGGGCAGTAGCAGTACTAACGTATATATACGTGTGGACCGTTTACGGGTTAAAATCTCCACGTCAATGACTGCACGTATTAAATTCAATACTGTGGGTGTTGGCACGACATGCATGAAGTATAACTTCTGACGTATACAAACACACTGGCCATCTTCCACAGAAGCAGGGTGACCCCCAAAAAGAAATACTTTCACCAGCATTCATACTATACACTGTCTTGCCAGTCGTGCAGATACGACAGTTCAGATGACTCTCCAAGCAGCAAATATCCCCACCCCTCCTTTAGTTCAGGCACTGTACTTCCCACAAAGCTAATGATTGAAGAGTCCCAGATGTTATTCAGTAAATATATACTACCTAGTGAAAATCATGATACTAGATGCAAACTAGTAAAACCTTGGTCTATCAAGTGCAATGGTTAGGAGGATAGCAGAGAATTTGGGCCTTAAGAAATGAACTTAAAATCAAACATAATTACACATGTCCCTTGTTTTTCATGGATTCACTATTGTGTGTTTCTTTATTTCTTTCGGTGATTCTGTATTTACGATTTACGGTCACCTTATGTGATCAGCATTGTTCGTAAAGTGCACTAAGCTTCTTAAAATACCTAAGTGTTCATGGCCTGATTGTGCTTAGTACAGATGCCAGGCACATGGAACACATCAACAGCACAAAATGAGACATCTGTACTAATTTATATTCCATTCTGGGTAGACAGTTGCTTACACAGTGTACTATTCTTTGCTAATACTTTTTTACCCTTTTTTCTAGCTATTTCAATGTCAGAAAATATTTGAAGGAATTCCCTTATCATAGATTAAATCTGAAAGTATTTCTACCAAGAGATTTGTTTCTAAGAACAAAATTCATCTCACTGTAATTAAACTCAATCAAGTTATCTTGGTATAAGGATCATTCAATACTTATAATCTATGTACTTTGATACATGAATACGTATTTGTAATACTTATAAGGATTACTTTTATTTTATCCATCTTTAATGTCTTTGTATACAGTGGTCCCTCGGTTTTCTGTCATCAAACTCGAACATTTATGTAAGTGTATTTTCGTAAGTGCTTTTGCAAGTGTATTTTTGGGGGTCTGAAATAGACTAACCTACGTGACATTATTTCTTAAGGAAGTAAATTCGTTCGGTAATGGCACTTGAGCAGCATTCTGGAAAGAATTTTAGCGAAAACGAGGCCACTGTACATGTATGATTATGCTCTGAATAACCATACATGTACAGTGGACCCTCGGAAATCGGCCGTAATCCGTTCCAGGAGCTAGGCCTAAAATTGAACTGGCCGACATCTGAACCATTATTTCCCATAAAAAATAATGTAAATACAATTAATCCGTTCCCGACACCTAAAAATATTCACAAAAAATACATTTTTTAAAGATTAACTATAGTTTTACATACACAAAACACACAATAACACGTAATAACAACACATAATAAATTTACATTTAACCCTTTCAGGGTCCGTGCCGTAGTTCTACGGCTTTTAGTTGAGGGTCCAAACCGTAGTTCTACGCCATGAGCTCAGCTCACTCAGATAAGCTATGAGCGGTAAATTTGGGCCTAGATATGAGAGAATACATCTATGTGGTAAGTGTGTACCACATAAAACAAATCCTGCAGCACACAGTGCATAATGAGAGAAAAAAAACTGAAACCGTAATTTTCAATTAAAACAGCGACTTTGCAGTTTTTTTTTGTATACTTTTTATAGTTGTATTTGCGATTTCTTGGTTTCATTTGATAGAATGAAAGATATATTTCATATATAGAGATGATTTTGATTAGTTTTAGTACTGGAAATGGCTTGAAACTGAGCTCAAATTAGCGGAAATGTTAAATTTTTGCCGATGTTCAAGATTAAACAAATGACCTCACACGTCTAATACACGCCAGCTGGTGGGTGTAATATACGTTCACAAAAGTGGTGATATTATTTGTACAATTATTACAATATTGCATAACAGTAAATCTTCCATTTTTTGGTTTGAATAAAAATTCATTATGTGAATAAAAAATCAAATGGAATTCATCTGTAAAGACTGAAAACGTAACTAATGAACAGAGGAAATGTTAGTTTAGTGCCAGGAATGCCTGCATTGTTTATTCTGCACCCTATTTTGAAATTGGAATATTTTGAACTTTGTGTTAAATTGGCTAAATTACCAATTTCCAATCACTTTATTTTGTAGTTGAAACAGTTGACTGGGCGATTTCTTGTGCTCAATCGATAGAACAGAAGTAATACTAGTGAATTAGCTAAGAATTTGGTTGACTGGAATAATGTAATTGGCCTAAGATGGGAGTCAAAGTCAGCAAAATCGCTGATGCGTAAATATCGCTGATGCATCAAAATTCGTGAGAGCATAATTTCGTCAATTTTCAATCAAATTTCGTACTTTTTGTTTTATTACCTTCAGGAAAGATTTCTCTACCATTTCATAAGAATTTTTTTTTTTTTTTAAATTCTTGGACACTGGTGCACCCTCTGAAATTTGGCCTCTGGACCCTGAAAGGGTTAAAATAACATTTACTTACCTTTATTGAAGAGGCTTGCTGGCATCTGGAAGATAGGGAGGAGGAGTGAGGGAGGGCCTAGTGTTTGGAAGGGGAATCCCCCTCCAAAAGAACTTCAGGTAACAAGTCCCTCTCTGGGGTTACTTCCCTTCTTTGTCTTTTAATGCCACTAGGACCAGCTTGAGAGTCACTGGACCCGTCTCACAAAATAACTGTCCACAGTCCTCTGTTTCTGGCACCTCTTTAATATGTTCCTGAAGTGCAATATGGCTTTGTCACTGAACTTGTTGCAGAGATGGCTTATTTCAAGCTTGCTCAGGGTGGTATTTTTCAACAAATTCCTGCACCTTATTCCACATTGAACAAATTTCCTTAATCTCAGTTCAATGGCATTCCTCACTTTCTTTACCACAGGGGTGCCACTAGGAAGCTTCTTTGGACCCATAGTGACTTATTTCACAGTGACAATCACTAAACAAGCAATAAACACAATAAATTTATTGTGAAATGTTTGAATGAGTGTGCTGGGTAATGTTCACTCAATGGTAAACAAAGCTAGAGTGGCTCACGATGCCTGCGCAGGGAGGCGGACAGGTCTGGTATGCGGGCCGATAATCGGGGAAAAATTGGGCCGAAAAAAGCGATCGAAAATCGAGCCGGCCGATTTCCGGGGGTCCACTATGGTTATACTCTGCATAACCAGGGGCTTTCCATGTGTACTATTAAAAGTTATCCAATTTTGTGACAACCATATATGTATGTATTATGTGGAAATAAAGCATTTATTTACTTATTTATAAAGCATATGAATCTTGAAAACTGTCCCAATACAGTAACTTGGCTGGAACAGCTAACAAGTAAATCAGACTTTGGGGTAAAACAGACTTAGTTTCAATTCATATTTGTGAGCAAGTGATGACAAGTAGTTTCCCAGAAAGTGACTTTACCGGACAATAATAAAAAACACATATAATGTGTGAAAAAATTCTCTTGCAGTGTGAAAACATTTACCTAATGTACCTTTAGTACTGTATTACATATTCAACATTATATATAAGCACATAATAATGATTGCCATTGTAGTCGTAAGTTAGGCTTAAGCTTGGCTGAAATGCTCTGCATAAATATGGGTTTTGTGCATGTACAAGTGTCACCCATCACTGTACAAACAATTGCATCATGTGGAAATAAATCTTTGACCTTGACTCGACTATGTAACCCTTGTACTGCATCACACTTTCTATGTGCCCCACATACTGTATTATGCACCCTTCAAGTTGTATCATACACTACTCTCTGTATACATCATACAGTACAGTGGTCCCTCGGTTTTCGTGCATCTCCAAACTCGAACATTTATGTAAGTGTATTTTCGTAAGTGCTGTTGCAAGTGTATTTTTGGGGGTCTGAAATAGACTAACCTACGTGACATTATTTCTTAAGGAAGTAAATTCGTTCGGTAATGGCACTTGAGCAGCATTCTGGAACGAATTTTCTGCGAAAACTGAGGGACCACTGTATTTTGTTTAACAATATGAACATGGAACATCTTTCAATTAAGCACAATATTTATATTTCTCTACTTATGACTCTTGCAGTATAAATTAAGTTTTTTGTACAAGACTCTGTCATCTGCTCATTGTCTATATTCATGTCATGTTTTTGATCAAAGTCATGTGAATAATCTTCATGATTCACCACTTCCATCTGCAGCACCATCAATCAAAATATAGATATAATGGATTTTTATTTATTTAATGTATGTTAATATGATAAAAAATTTAAAAAAATCACAAATACTGAATATCAAAACACCTTCCACGTGTATATTGTAATGAAGATAGTTAGGAAATGGAACCAATTGCTGGAGCTCAACCCCACAAATTCCTAAGACAATTACAAATAAATAATTACAGTAGTACAGCAAAGAAAAGGGGCTTTTCTATGTGAGGACTTAACCTGTAAATGGTCTAAACGTATATACGTATACGTTTACTACCCCAGTGCCCTGAATATTAAAAAAAAAAAAAAAAAGTTTTTTTTATAGAAATAAAGAACACATTTTCTAAGTGTAAAAGCATAAAAAAATTTTTAGGCTCAGTACTTACCAATATATGAGACCGAGAAATTGGCACTGAATGCTCACCTTACGGCAACATAGAGTCCTGCCGCTTGCAGAAGTGTTGCTGATATACCTTTTTCTCTCGTTTTTATATTATTTTATTTAATTTTTATGTTCTGATAAAAACAAGTCAGTCCACTGCTGACAGTGATAAGATAAGATAAGATAAGTGGTGACATTTGATGATCATGCCCCTCTGTTTTCACAACCATATCTGTCTGTCAAACTCTGTCTATCTGTGTCTTTCAAGCTCTCTGTCTATCTGTCTGTCTTCCAAGCTCTCTATCTGTCTGTTTGTCAAGCTCTCTGTCTACCTGTCAAGCTAGCTCTCTGTCTGTCAAGCTCTCTGTCTGTCTGTCAAGCTCTCTGTCTGTCTGTCAAGCTCTCTGTCTATCTGTCTGTCCGTCTAGCATTTAGCTCTCCCGTCTCAGAGAGATCCACTCCTGAACCAACACGTCTAGTTCCTGAGCAAGTGTAAATACGTACAGTGGTACCTCGACTTACGATGGTCCCCAAACACACCCTTTTATGTAAGTTTATTTTTTAAAATGCTTTTGTAAGTGTACTTTTAGGGGTCTAAACAGACTAGTCTATTTTACATTATTTCTTAAGGAGATAAATTCGTTTGGTAATGGCACTTGAACAGCATTCTGGAATGAAAAAATATCGTAAGTCGAGGTACCACTGTATTTGCCAGTCATGTTTACACATTATATCTACAAGCACTTCGTCTGGATTTTTTTGTGTTATCCTAGGAAATTTACACTATGTATAATTGTATTTGTGTACCTGTGAGACAGAGATAGACAGAGTCAGATAGAGATAGACAGAGACAGATAGACAAGCATAGGTTGTAAGACATTCTAAAAGGATGTTGCACAAATGTTGCACATGGGTTATTATCAAGGTTTTTGATATTTCCTCGACCACTTATGGCCATATCCACCTCAGAGCCACTAAACTCGGGGTCAACATCACTTTCCACTTAAAATGGGAGAGTTAATACTACATGACATCAGTGAATCCCATGTGTTTGCCGCGCAGTTTGCTCTAGCTGGCGCTTAATTGAACTGGTGCTCCCACAACGTACTAAGTGGTCTCAGATTTTTTTAATGCAGCGCACACTAAGGGCTAAGACCCATTCTATGCTGACCAGGCATCTCAGGCCAATCGTGCCAAATTTGGAGGCAGAAAAAATAAAACGTAAATATACGCTTGGGGCAGTAGCAGTACAAATATATATATACGTGTGGACCGTTAACGGGTTAACAAACCTCCCAGAACACACTTGGCCTCCTGATCATACACAAAGCCCTAACAACCACAACACCTGTTTTCCACTCATTAACCAGGGTTAATTCTGCCAGCCTAGCTTACTGCACATGACAGTCACCAGCCTAGCTCACTGCACGTGACAGTCACCAGCCTAGCTCACTGCCATGACAGTCACCAGCCTAGCTCACTGCCGTGACAGTCACCAGCCTAGCTCACTGCCGTGACAGTCACCAGCCTAGCTCACTGCATGTGACAGTCACCAGCCTAGCTCACTGCACGTGACAGTCACCAGCCTAGCTCACTGCACGTGACAGTCACCAGCCTAGCTCACTGCACGTGACAGTCACCAGCCTAGCTCACTGCACGTGACAGTCACCAGCCTAGCTCACTGCACATGACAGTCACCAGCCTAGCTCACTGCACATGACACTCACCAGCCTAGCTCACTGCACATGACACTCACCAGCCTAGCTCACTGCACGTGACACTCACCAGCCTAGCTCACTGCATGTGAGAGTCACCAGCGAGGCAGCCTCAACGACCTCACCCACACAAACATGTTCCCACTAGTTTAGTCTTATGTGCATGGTGTAGTACTGGTTTACATAATTTATGTAGCCCTCATACTGTATTATGCACCTCTCATAGTACCATACATGCTCTCTGTATCCATCTTACTGTATTTTGCTTACATGAACAACAGATATCTCGTGGAAAAAGACATGTATGGTTTAGGCCATTAATTTGAGGAAACACATCACCACATGTGGTTTTTCCAGTCCTTCAGGACTGAAGAAGTCACTCATGACAAAACATGGTATCACCATACCATTTTTCAAGAAATATCTTGTTGTTAAATACTGTATTTACATTTCTCCACTTACAAATCTTGTGATGTGAAGTTCGTTCTTGGTTTCTGTGTCTCTATCATCTGTGAATATTCAGGTCAGTGGAGGAGAGGTTATTGGACATAAAGCAGCTATAAATGTACTGCAAACTCTTTCATTTTTGGTTGTTGTTTTTTAACAGCAAAAGGCTGGTTAATGGATTTTGGTAGGCAAGCTGGCAAGTGAGTAATCTGTCATGGTTCCAGATGAAAGAAAGCTACTTAAAAGAAAGGTCACTATACATGTTTGACCGACATGCCCTTGCTTACCCATTATTCTGAACCATCTTCACTCTGAACCATCGCCATCACACTATGCCACCTCACACTGAACCACTGCCATCACACTATGCCACCCATCAGTCAATGTGGATATGCAAAAATTATCAACCCTGGCAGAGGATGAACGGTGAATTTTATCACAGGAATAGAATAAATATAAATGAAAATAAGACTTCTTGTACTTTAACAAACAGTAACAGTTGGATACGAAATGCACTACTAGCCTACAATTTTTTTTGTGACAAAAAATCAGTAATTGAAATGGCCCTTTTGTATCCAAACTAACATGGCGATACACAGCTATGGGTCTTGAAGTACAGTACCACACAAGTCTCCTGTTAACCAGAAGTTTCATCAATTTACATATAGAACCAGTAAGAGAAATGGGTCTGTGGTGGAAAGGATAATGGCCTAACATACCTAGGTTTCAGAAAGGAAGGACCACAGCAGACTTCTGCTGCAGGGGTAACACTCCAGCAGACCAAATATAACTGGAGGGGGATAATGCATTTCAAGCCAATGTAAATGACAAAGCGTGAGAACACGTACAGTGGACCCACGAGTAACGAGCACCCCGGAAATCGTACAATTATGTAAGTATAATATTGTAAGTGATTTTGTAAGTGTATTTTTGGGGGGTCTGAAATGGACTAACCTACTTGACATTATCTCTTAAGGAAGTAAATTCGTTCGGTAATGGCACTTGAGCAGGCTTCTGGAATGAATTTTGCTCGTTACTCTGGGGTCCACTGTATATCACTGGGCCCAGCTGCTGAGGATGACATTGACAATGTTGATGCAGGTTCAAGAGTGGTAAATGGAATGATTCATTTATGCAAGGAGTGAAGTTTAAAACAGCAGATTCCCAGAAGATGACAACAAAGTCTTAACCAATTGCAGATGTGACTTCAGCTGTATCCATTAATTCAACTGGCATTTCCAACGCTGAAGTAATGCAGGAAAGTACTAGAATGTCAATTATCGCACCTTTATCCATGTTGCACTCACATAAGTGGTGGTGGCATTTAAGCTGAAACATAGGTGTGTCCAAGAACATGCTCAGCTGCTCGTATGACATGTCAGGCATGCACTCTTACTTGGTCAAAATTTAAACAGTGGGAAGTACTGTAGTATAATTATAATAATACTGGCTCCTGGCTACATATCTATGTCAGGTGGACATAGCACTAACTAGTGACCACTACAGAACATATTTATGAAAATGCCTGCCTGCCAGATGGAGAATCTAACTGCTGAAAGAAAAGATATTAAAAATAAAAGTAAAACTTTATCAATGAAGACAGCATTTGTAGTGGGAGCAGGAAGAAAAGTGTTATGTAAAAATGTTTTTTGAAACTGCCACCATGAGTGGCAATAAAGATTGGAGTGGAACCTCGGTTTTCGTATGCCCTAGTTTGTATGTAAAACTATAGTTATTCTCTAAAAAATGTATTTTTTGTTAATATTTTTGCATGTCTGGAATGGAGTATGTAATTGGATTTACATTATTTCTTATGGGAAATATTGCTTCCGTTTTCGTACGATTCGGTTAATCGTCAGACTTTTTCGAACAGATTAATCACGAAAATCGAGGTTCCACTGTATTAGGCAAGTGGTTCCTATCATGACGATTATCTACCATCACCCAAGAAAAGTCCAAGCTACAAAAATTGGCCATATCAAAGAGATCAGTAAACGATGGACTAGAGGGGTCTACATAGGTAGGAATTCCAGTATTAAGGATACACAAAGCTTTGTTAAGGGGTAAGAAAAGACTAATATGTAAAAATGAATCAGAATAAGACCCACCCCCAAAGAAAATGATGGTAATTAAAATCCTAAATGAAATATTAATTCAGGCAAGGACAAAACTAGGAATTGCAGGGCATCTAAAGACAAGAAGAAGATATCAAGAGCAGATAGTGTACCACTTAACTTAAATCAACACAGGCTGCTTTATAATGGACCAGAGTTTGGATGAACAATCCAGTGAACAGGAAATTAGTGCAGTAGAAAGCACTTTCATTGTAGGGGACACTGGGGTAAAGATGAACAGTGTAGAAGAATGTAGCCAGAAATGTGGAAGCTGATATCCTGGCAAAGTTTAGTTTCTTGGAGACAAATACATACAGGAGAAAACTGGGAGATCAGCACCTGGAACTCTCCCAAATTTCCCTTGTATCCAATAATATTCCACTGAAAGATAGACGGTTTAAATTATACAAAAAATGACAAAAAAATTGTGGGTGAGTGTTTGATGATGTCACACACTGGCATTAGTGGGTAAGAGATCACCAAAAGCTTATGGCATGTGGACTGCAAAACAGAATTCACTGGTCGTGAGGAGGCTGGAGAAGAAGGGTTGAGAGGAGTTAGAAGTAGGCTTGAGAATGTGATGTTTAATGGTCACGTCCAGCAGGGTCAAGTCTTCAAGAGCTTAAGATTACATGGTTGATCAGTCTGTGGTGGAATCAGAACCATGGCACAGTGGGTATAATTAATGTAAGCTGTGATACCTTGTATCATTTACTCTTCTGAAGAGAATGAGACAAACAAAACTGTCTACTTTAAAGATGGGTACCTACTGCAGTTGTATGTCCTAGGAAATATTGTCTTTGCACTCGGTAAATGCTGATGACGAATGAATAAGGAGCAATGCCAGTTTTGCAGCATGTATTTAGGCGAGTATGTCTGAGAACAGTAACAGCATTATCTACAGTTTGTACTTCTATCAGATTATATGCCCGAGTAGCATCATAAACCTGTGCTACACATGCTGGGTAGGGACACTGACCCTGGGGCATGTCCCTGACTGGCTAAAAAAATACGACCAGGTTTGTGGGAGATGCACCTCAAGTAGAGAGAATGAAACTAAACATGGTTTGTGGGAGATGCACCTCAGGTTGAGAGAATGAAACAAAGTGGAGACTAATGATTATGGTGAAGAGTAGGTCAAGAAGTATTATGTGCAGAAGTGTTCTTGACTGCTGAAAGGAGTGCTGTCAGAAAACACAAGCATGACATGCAAATCACCTCTGCAAGCTACGTAAAATTAAAGCCATAGTCAGGGACGGTGTTGGGGAATCTTTAATAATGGTCAGAAATCAATAATAATTAAAACTTCCGCTCCCCATTTCCCCCAAACCACCTATGAGTGAAAAAAAACACCTTGGGGGCTAATAGAGAGGTATACATGAGTACTCTCTGATGCTCGCTGAGCCCTAGCCTGATACACCGCCCCTCTAGACCGTGGAGAGTGATGCAAGACCAGCCAAGTGATTCAGTGGGTCAGCACTGTACTTTCTGCTTGACCTCTATTTTCCACCTTAAGTTTGAGCTTCACAGACAAGCTCCACTTCCAGGAAAGTGAAAACAATTAGGATGCAAGTCACCATGCATGACAAATTCACAGGGCAGTGCTGAATTTATCCTTCATAAGTCATGGCAAAGTAACATTTATGAAGGGATTCAAGGAAACTGGTTAGCACTCTGAGGATTAGTGGGGATATGTTACAGTTTTTAAAGTGTTGTGTCAGCACACCTCTGCAAAAATATTGATGGAGTCAGTGATGATGAAAGTGTTTCTTCTTTTTCAGCTCATCCAGCCTCAGTGGGAAATGGCTGGTGTTAAAAAAAAAAAAATCATGGTAACCCTGGAGGAGGTGAAGCCCACCCAGCACAGCAACAACAAATACCATTACCCCCCACCAACTATGTAATGCAACTGCCATCTGGGGGTTTCACTGAAATATGTACCATTTTGCTCTATTTCAATAAGAGTTGCAATGGTAAATGTTATGGGAATACTGACACACTTAAATGATAAAGACATAAGCAGAGGTTTGAGTTTTCTTCTTTGGGCCACATTGCCTTGGCAAAAGATGCCCTGAGTAAAAAAAAATAGTAGTTGGAAATTCAAGACAATATTTCAGCTGTACAGCAAAGCAGAGAAGCCTTTTTAAATGTGATGAAAACATTTGCTGTGCAAACATTATCTTAATAAAGTTTCCAGGTACTGCCTGTGTGTCTATTAGTGTCAATAACGGCTTGGTCATCTAAGTTGCTTTCTCCAAAAGTGAAAGTTACTGGTGAATTTTTTGAGTCACATTATTGACTTTTTATTTAACTCAATCTAAAACCTTGGGGAACTTCAAAAATAAGTTAGAATATACAAGCGAGAAGGGTTGGATTTGAGTAGGCCCTGCCTAGCATGGGTTATAAGGGTTACCGAAGGTAATTCTTTGGGTAGGCTTAAGAATGGGTTACATCTGAGAAAGTCCTGGCAAGTAAAGGCCAATAGGCCTACTGCAATGAGCCTCTATTCTCATAATTACACTGTTATACGAGTATGTTAAGGCCTGCACATATTTCTCCTATTTAAAAACAAACACAACAAAACTTGGACCATTATTAAGACAATGTCTAGTGATGAGTGATACTTGTAGCAATAAAAACACATGCCTCGTCCCCTTATTTAAGTTAACTAAGAGGATAGTAGTTTGGTAGACAGCAACCACCCAGGGAGGTACTACCGTCCTGCCAAGTGAGTGTAAAAAGAAAGCCTGTAATTGTTTTACATGATGGTAGGATTGCTGGTGTCTTTTTTCTGTCTCATAAACATGCAAGATTTCAGGTACATTTTGCTACTTCTACTTACACTTAGATCACACTACACATTCATGTACAAGCATATACAGTGGACCCCCGCCTAACGAGCAAAATTCATTCCAGAAGCCCGCTCAAGTGCCATTACCGAACGAATTTACTTCTTTAAGAAATAATGTCATGTAGGTTAGTCTATTTTAGACCCCCAAAAATACACTTCCACAAGCACTTACATAATTGTACGATTTCCGGGGTGCTCGTTAGGTGGGGGTCCACTGTATATACACACCCCTCTGGGTTTTCTTCTAATTTCTTACCAGTTCTTGTTCTTATTTCCTCTTATCTCCATGGGGAAGTGGAATAGAATTCTTCCTCTGTAAGCCATGTGTGTCGTAAGAGGCGAATAAAATGCTGGGAGCAAGGGGCTAGTAACCCCTTCTCCTGTATATATTACTAAATGTAAAAGGAGAAACTTTCGTTTTTCCTTTTGGGCCACCCCGCCTCGGTGGGAAACGGCCGACGTGTTGAAAGAAAGAAGAAAGAAAAAGAGGATAAACAATATTTGTGCAACATTTGGTTATGTCTATTCTGGAAACATTTCAGCAGCCATTAGCTTCTTCAGTCCAATACACAGAAAGATGGACAACGAGAAGTTTGAGGTAATCAGTCCCTCAGTCTGGAGTTGAAGTGTTCAGTCCATCAAGATTGATTAATGGACTGAACACATTGACTCCAGGCTGAGGGACTGATTACCTCAAACTCCTCATCATCATCCACCTTTCTTTCTCTGCATTGAACTGAAGAAGCCACTGGCTGATGAAACATTTCCAGAATAAAGATACCCAAATGCTGCACAAATGTCTCATTGATCAATTTGTGGGTTTTCAAAAGCACTTATCTCAACTAAGAGAAATGACAACACCTACAACATAGCAGAAGCCACAACATGACCACCATCACTCACACTTCCTCAACATAGAAGCCACAACATGATCACCATCACTCACACTTCCTTAACTTAGAAGCCACAACATGACCACCATCACTCACACTTCCTTAACATAGAAGCCACAACATGACCACCATCACTCACACTTCCTTAACATAGAAGCCACAACATGACCACCATCACTCACACTTCCTCAACATAGAAGCCACAACATGATCACCATCACTCACACTTCCTCAACATAAAAGCCACAACATGACCACCATCACTCACACTTCCTCAACATAGAAGCCACAACATGACCACCATCACTCACACTTCCTCAACATAGAAGCCACAACATGACCACCATCACTCACACTTCCTCAACATAGAAGCCACAACATAACCATCATCACTCACACTTCCTTAACATAGAAGCCACAACATACTCTCCCAGAGCACTACAACACTCATCATGTACTCTCCCAGAGCACTACAACACCCATCCTGTACTCTCCCAGAGCACTACAACACCCATCCTGTACTCTCCCAGAGCACTACAACACCTTCAAAACCAGGGATGCCAAGCCCATACACAGCTTTAAGAAGAGGTGTGATAAGGCTCTAGGAGCTGGGAGAGTGACCTAATATCGACCAGTCAAGAGGCGAGGCCAGGAGCTGTGACTGGACCCCTGCAACCACATATAGGTCAATGCATATAGGCGAGTGTACACACACCTGGAGAATGAGGTGGCAGAGGCAGGATCCATACATAGCTTTAAGCTGGTGTACGGTCGTGGCTGTCTTGGTCTCGTCTAGCTGGTGTACGGTCGTGGCTGTCTTGGTCTCGCTCTAGCTGGTGTACGGTCGTGGCTGTCTTGGTCTCGTCTAGCTGGTGTATGGTCGTGGCTGTCTTGGTCTCGTCTAGCTGGTGTATGGTCGTGACTGTCTTGGTCTCTTCTAGCTGGTGTACGGTCGTGGCACCATCACTCACACTTCCTCAACATAGAAGCCACAACATGACCACCATCACTCACACTTCCTCAACATAGAAGCCACAACATGACCACCATCACTCACACTTCCTTAACATAGAAGCCACAACATGACCACCATCACTCACACTTCCTCAACATAGAAGCCACAACATGACCATCACTCACACTTCCTTAACCTGTAAATGGTCCAAACAAATATATATGTTTACTACCCCAGTGCCCCGAATATTTTGAAAAAAAAAAAAAATTTAGGCTCAGTACTTACCGATATATGAGGCTGAGAAGTTGGCACTGAATGCTCACCTGACGGCAACATCGAGTCCTGCCGTTTGCAGAAGTGTTGCCGATATACCTTTTTTCTTGTTTTTATATTATTTTATATCATTTTTATGTTCTGATAATTACAATTGATAGTAGTTCTTGTCATTTCGTAAAAAATCTTTGTTTTAAGACTAATATTAGGTACTGAAATTGTACTCAAATTGTCACAAACACACTGACAGGTGGACATTTACACCTGCTTTGGTCATTTACTATTGTCTAGGAATATATACAAAGTATTTATAGGTCCCAGCAATGTTCTGGATACATGGGAGTATATAATAATAATAATAATAATAATAATAGGAATAATAATAAGAATAATGAAAATAATAATAATAAGAATAAGAACAATAAGTTCCCTTGAAGCATGATGTAAGACAAGTCAGTCCACTGCTGACAGTGATAAGATAATTGTTGACATTTGATGAGCGCACGCGAGGGTGCAGTGATAAGATAAGGAGTGACATTTGATGAGCATCCCCCTCTGTTTTCACTGTTACACAAACATATGTCTGTCTGTCTGTCTGCCAAGCTCTCTGTCTATCTGTGTCTGTCAAGCTCTCTATCTGTGTCTGTCAAGCTCTCTGTCTATCTGTCTGTCTAACTCTGTCAAGTTCTCTATCTATCAAGCTCTCTATCTATCTGTCTGTCAAGCTCTCTGTCTATCTGCCTGTCTGTCAAGCTCTCTGTCTATCTGCCTGTCTGTCAAGCTCTGTCTATCTGTCTAGCAACTAGCTCTCCCGTCTCAGAGAGATCCACTCCTGAACCAACACGTTTAGTTCCTGAGCAAGTGTAAATACGTATTTGCCAGTCATGTTTACACATTATATCTAGAAGCACTTTGTCTGGATTTTTTGGGTTATCCTAGGAAATTTACACTATGTATAATTGTATTTGTGTACCTGTGAGACAGAGTCATATAGAGATAGACAGGCATAGGTTGCAAGACATTCTAAAAGAATGTTGCACAAATGTTGCACATGGGTTATTATCAAGGTTTTTGATATTTCCTCGACCACTTATGGCCATATCCACCTCAGAGCCACTAAACTCGGGGTCAACATCACTTTCCACTTAAAATGGGAGAGTTAATACTACATGACATCAGTGAATCCCATGTGTTTGCCGTGCGGTTTGCTCTAGCTGGCACTTAATTGAACTGGTGCTCCCACAACGTACTAAGTGGTCCCAGATTTTTTAATGCAGCGCACACAAAGGGCTAAGACCCATTCTATGCTGACCAGGCATCTCAGGCCAATCGTGCCAAATTTGGAGGCAGGAAAAATAAAACGTAAATATACGTTTGGGGCAGTAGCAGTACCAACGTATATATACGTGTGGACCGTTTACGGGTTAAGTATAGCCCTAAATTGATTTGAAGTTTTTTTTTTTTTTTTTCAACAAGTCGGCCGTCTCCCACCGAGGCAGGGTGACCCAAAAAGAAAGAAAATCCCCAAAAAGAAAATACTTTCATCATCATTCAACACTTTCACCACACTCATACATAATCACTGTCTTTGCAGAGGAGCTCAGATACGACAGCTGAGAAAAGTCCCTCCCAGCTGTCACTATCTCAGACCCCTCCTTTAAAGTGTAGGCATTGTACTTCCCATTTCCAGGACTCAAGTCCAACTAAATCAATTAACTGGTTTCCCTGAATCCCTTCACAAAATGTTACCCTGCTCACACTCCAACAGATCGTCATGTCCCAAAACCATTCGTCTCCATTCACTCCTATCTAACACGCTCACACATGCTTGCTGGAAGTCCAAGCCCCTCGCCCACAAAACCTCCTTTACCCCTTCCCTCCAACCTTTTCTAGGACGACCCCTACCCCGCCTTCCTTCCCCTACAGATTTATATGCTCTCCAAGTCATTCTACTTTGATCCATTCTCTCTAAATGACCAAACCACCTCAACAACCCCTCTTCAGCCCTCTGACAAATACTTTTAGTAACTCCACACCTTCTCCTAATTTCCACATTCCGAATTTTCTGCATAATATTTACACCACACATTGCCCTTAGACAGGACATCTCCACTGCCTCCAGCCTCCTCCTCGCTGCAGCCTTTGCAACCCATGCTTCACACCCATATATGAGTGTTGGTACCACTATACTTTCGTACATTCCCTTCTTTGCCTCCATGGATAACGTTTTTGTCTCCACAGATACCTCAATGCACAACTCACCTTTTTTCCTTCATCAATTCTATGGTTAACCTCATCCTTCATAAACCCATCCGCTGACACGTCAACTCCCAAATATCTGAAAACAATGTGATATCCAATGTGATATCCAATTTTTCTTTATTTAAATCGTTTGATACCCTCATCACCTTACTCTTATCTATGTTCACTTTTAACTTTCTACCTTTACACACTCTCCCAAACTCGTCCACTAACCTTTGCAACTTTTCTTTAGAATCTCCCATAAGCACAGTATCATCAGCAAAAAGTATCTGTGTCAACTCCCATTTTGCATTTAATTCTCCATAATTTAATCCCACCCTCTCCCCAACACCCTAGCATTTACTTCTTTTACAACCCCATCTATAAATATATTAAACAACCATGGTGACATTACACATCCCTGTCTAAGACCTACTTTTACCGGGAAGTAATCTCCCTCTCTCCTACACACCCTAACCTGAGCCTCACTATCCTCATAAAAACTCTTTACAGCCTTCAGTAACTTACTACCTATTCCATACACTTGCAACATTTGCCACATTGCTCCCCTATCCACTCTATCATATGCCTTTTCTAAATCCATAAATGCAATAAAAACTTCTCTACCTTTATCTAAATACTGTTCACATATATGCTTCACTGTAAACACTTGATCTACACATCCCCTACCCACTCTAAAGCCTCCTTGCTCATCTGCAATCCTACTCTCTGTCTTACCTCTAATTCTTTCAATAATAACCCTGCCATACACTTTACCTGGTATACTCAGTATTATTATTCCCCTATAATTTTTACACTCTCTTTTATCCCCCTTCCCTTTATATAAAGGAACTATACATGCTCTCTGCCAATCCCTAGGTACCTTCCCCTCTTTCATACATTTATTAAACAAAAATACCAACCACTCCAGCACTATATCCCCCCCTGCTTTTAACATTTCTGTCATGATTCCGTCAATTCCAGCTGCTTTACCCCCTTTCATTCTACGTAATGCCTCACGCACCTCTTTATTTTACTCCACATAATCCTTGAATTTATACATTTATATTCCTTCTTTACCTAGGTAATTTACACTATGTATGGTATTTGTACTTATATGTACATGTGCCTAAATAAGTTTTCTTACTAAGTGTGGATTGCACACTTTGTCAAAGATTAACACACACGTGCAACAGTTGGGTATCTTCATTGATGAAAAATTTCGCCTACACAGTAGGCTTCTTCAGTCAAATACAGAGGCAGCAGGTGTAGTAGTAAAACGAAGATGATGTAATCAGTCCCTCAGCCTTGGAGAAACAGTATTTGAGGTGGTCAGTCCCTCAGTCTCAGGCTTCAGCTTCATATCATTCCAGACCATGGAACTGAACTCTTCTCCAGGCTGAGGGACTCACCACCTCAAATACTTTTTCTCCAAAATTGATGAACTGATTACCTCTTCATTTCACTACTACACCTGCTGCCTCTGTATTTGACTGAAGAAGCCTACTGTGTAGGCAAAACATTTGATCAACAAAGATACCCAAATGTTGCACGTGTGTCTTAATATTCAAATGCTTTAAAATTGTTAATAAAGGGAGAGCTCTAAACTCACAGAGGTCATATAGCACTTGGGAATGGATAGTAATCAAGTATGATCCAAGGAAGGGGAGGGTAGCTCCAATTGCTGGGATCAAGAGTATTTCAGGCAGCATCAAACATCCTCCCTGAAGGGTCAATTTTTTTTTTTAATACGCTGGCTGTCTCTCACCGAGGCAGGGTGACCCAAAAATGAAACACTTTAACCATCATTCACACTATCACTGTCTTTGCAGAGGTACACAGATACGACAGTTTATATCTCCCTCTGAACAGCCAATATCCCAAACCTCTTCTTTAAAATGCAGGCATTCTACGTCTCACCTCCAGGACTCAAGTCTGGCTAACTGGTTTCCCTGAATCCCCTCACAAAATATTACCCTAAGTGTCAAATTATGAAACTACAGTGGACCCCCGAGTTTCGGTCATAATTCATTCCAGAAGGCTGCTCAAGTGCCATTACTGAACGAATTTACTCCCTTAAGGAATAATGTCAAGTAGGTTAGTCCATTTCAGACCCCCAAAAATACACTTACAAAAGCACTTACAATATTACACTTACATAATTGTACGATTTCCAAGGTGACCGAAACTCGGGGGTCCACTGTATATTGCTTAAGACACTGTCATTAACTAACGGCAGTTCCAGGACATCAAAATTTAATTTATAAAAATGCTTGTATAAATGTTACACACATTAAACTGGTTAGCTGGACTTGAGTCTTGGAGGTGGAAAGTATGGTGCCTGCACTCTAAAAGGAGAGGTTTGGGATATTTGCTGTTTAGAGACATCTGAACTGTCGTATCTGTACACCTCTGGCAAGACAGCGATAGTGTGAATGATGGTGAAAGAGTTTCTTTCTCAGGTCACCCTGCCTCGGTGGGAGAGGGTCAACAGGTTATAAAACAAAAATGCCTACATAAATGTTATACTACACATGTTAAACCTAAGTGTTCGGAGACCTTTTTAAAATTAGAATTTTTTTCATACTAATTCACTACACGCAAAATATCTAAGTGCACAGTAAACTCTTATAAAGCTCTGCTATAGTGCGATTTTTTTTTTTGTAAATATGATTGAGAAAGGACATCCACCATGGAATAACATGTGCAAAAGCTTTCATATTCCTTAATTATATTTACAAAAAAAAAAAAAATCTATATAGAGGAGCTTCATAAAAGAGTTTAATGTATCATTCACATATACAGTGGACCCCCGAGTTTCATAAAAACTTCACTCCTGAAGTCTGCTCAAGTGCCATTACCGAACGAATTTACCCCCTTAAGCCTTTGACTGTTTCAGACCTATATTTCACGTCTTACTAATACAATGTTTCGACGATTTATAACTCGCCTTAATGACCCTAGCGACCTCAAATCAAGCAGTAGAAAGCGGGTACCAATGTGAGGAATGGGTCTGTGGGTCCAATGGTAATGCTTATTATTTATAAACAAATCCTCAGCAAGAGCACAAAATCGGAAAATATCAGACCGTCTTTTAATTAATTAGAACGCACAGTCTTTGGTGTTTTCGTATAGTATTTATGGTTGTATTCTCTTTCCATGGTCTCATTTGATAGAATGGGAAACATATTACAGGAATAGAGATGATTTTGATTAGTTTCATGATGTAAACGATCTTGAAATTGAGCTCAAAGTAGCGGAAATGTTCGATTTTGCCAATGTTCAAAAGTAAACAAATCACACCATGCGTCCAATACACATCAACTGGTGAGTCTAATATTCTTTCACAAGTGCACAGATATTATTTATACAGTTTTTACAATAATGCAATAGTCTGCATAACAATAAATCTTCTATTTTTTGTATGAATAAAAAATCAAAATAGAAAGCAAGAGTAATGTAAGAGGGGCCTAAAGACATGACTAATGAACAGATAACATCTTATTTTAGTGCTAGGGATGTCTGCATTTTTTATTCTGGACCCTATTTTGAAATAGACATCTTTTTTATTTTGCATGAAATTGGCGAAATTGCGATTTTCTGACCACTTTATTGGGTAGTTGAAATCAGTAAATTGGTGATTTCTTGTACTCAATCGATAGAACAAATGGAGTTCTAAAGAAATAGTTATGAGTTTGGTCGACTGTCCCAATGGAATTGGCCTAAAATAGGGCTCAAAGTCGGCGAAATCGCCGATGCGTATATATCACTGACATCGCTAACTTTGCGAGAGCGTAATTCCGTAAGTTTTTAATCAAATTTCATACTTTTGGTGTCATTACAATCGGGAAAAGATTCTCTATCATTTCATAAGAAAAAATAATTTTTTTTTTTTCCAAAATTTTCCGACATAGAATGACAGTTTCAGAATGGGGCCTCCGACAGTCAAAGGGTTAAGAAAAAATGTCACGTAGGTTAGTCTATTTCAGACCCCCAAAAATACTTTTCCACAAGCACTTATAATATTATACTTACATAAATGTACGATTTCCGGGGTTTACGAAACTCGGGGGTGCACTGTACAGTGGACCCCTGAGTTTCGACCACCTCAAAACTCGAACAATTATGTAAGTGTAATATTGTAAGTGCTTTTGTAAGTGTATTTTTGGGGGTCCAAAATGGACTAACCTACTTTACATTATTCCTTATAGGAACAAATTCGTTCAGTAATGGCACTTAAACAGCCTTCTGGAATTAATTATGGCTGAAACTCGGGGTTCCACTGTATATAAAATTAGGTTAGTGAAGCCACAGTTGAACTCTGGTGAGCTTCAAGTGTCACTCTGAACCAGCGCAAGACAACGCATACAAATTTCCCAAAGTCCCCTTCTTTCAATATGAAAGACCATCCTTCAGAGTATCTTTGACTTTCAAATTCTAGTGGATAATTGACTTCCGTGAAACCGTACTCTACAGACATGCGTAAAAATTCACTTGTATAAAAATTATATACTGCACATTATTAATTTTAATAATTTAGGATTAGAACATCAAAGTATCTTTTCCTTTCAAATTGAGGTTAAAACGCCGTGTATGTACTCCCAAAAAAATATACGTACTCGGTTGACTTGCATAAAAACAAATTTGTATATTAATATGTTATAATACACATTGAGTAAACCATATGCTGACTATGAATAATAAATATGAATAACATATTCAACACTACAGAAAATAGTAGTAAATATTTCTGGTCTACATAAGACCGTCTTCTGGCACTAAAGGGGTCACTAGCAGACTAAAACATTTACACTTTTCTATAGTACTGCTGAACGTTGGTTACTTGTATTATTTACAATATATTAGTAACTTTTATAGTTCAGGGATCCCAAAATGTCAAATATCATATGAAAGTTCATTTAAGACACACATTCCATGTACATACGTGGCCATAAATAAAAAAATGAGACCACTGCATAAAAAAGTCAAATGAACTGTGAACTAGGAACAAGTTCCGTGATATACAAAAAAATCTCAAAATATTCTTGTAGAAAGATATGTTACAATTTTATTTTTTAACTTGAAAGCTTGTACAGTGGTACCTCGGTATACGTCCAGCTCCCAACTCGAACAATTATGTAGGTGTATTTTTGTAAGTGCTTTTGTAGGTGTATTTTTGTAAGTGCTTTTGTAGGTGTACTTTTGTAAGTACTTTTGTAAGTGTATTTTTTGGGGTCTGAAATGGATTAATCTACTTTACATTAGTCCTTATGGGAACAAATTCATTCGGTACTTGAAGAGATCGGCAACTGAATTAAGGACGTATACCGAGGTACAACTGTATTTAATTATACTCATCCTACCTATATCACTACACTTAAAGAAACATGAAGAGAAGTTACAGCCTCGGCAATAAGACGTGTAACCTTAAGACAAGACCATGAGCATCGAGGGCCGAACAAGTCACAAAAAGTTCCTTAACAGCTTAGAGAAATAAGTACAGTAAGTTTCGACTCACAAACACATTGGGAATCTTCCGTATCGTGTATGTATATCAGTATTGTCTATAATATCATTATTGTGTATATCATTATTATACACAATTGAGAAGGTCCTCAATGTGTTTGTAAACTGGAGACTTTTGTATTATGAATATTATACACAATTCAGAAGGTCCCCAGTGTGTTAGTAAGTCAAGGACTTACTGTACTGGGTGTAGTACAAGTCAAGGATTTACTGTACTGGGTGTAGCACAAGTCAAGGACTTACTGTACTGGGTGTAGCACAAGTCAAGGACTTACTGTACTGGGTGTAGTACAAGTCAAGGATTTACTGTACTGGGTGTAGCACAAGTCAAGGACTTACTGTACTGGGTGTAGTACAAGTCAAGGACTTACTGTACTGGGTGTAGCACAAGTCACTTCACAGTGAATAATAAAATCATTCTTCATCACAAGATGATTTCATTACTGGCAGCACAGCACAACAGCATCATAAATACCAAATGTTCACAGCTTGTTCGTGGTTTATGGTACACAATGGTTCAAACTAGTGTGTAGTCTTTGTTCATCTTATTTATCGTCTCCTTCAACATCAAAGCAATTTCTTAGATAATAAATATCAAAGGGGAATATGCTTTATCTAAAGCATATAAAATACATTAAGTGCAGGGGAAAATATGATGCACAAAACACAATGACACTGAAGTACACACAAATTCATGTGACCTTCTTGGAGAAAAGTAAAACGCAAGTCATCTGAGATACAAAATATTTTAAGGAATTGTAGTAATTTTATGAAAATATAAATGTATAAAATCTTGATAAATAAATAGTACTGAATACCTGATTAGTAAAAATCATATATAAATATACAATAAATACATAAAAATTACCAATTGTGAATACTGTTATTTGGCAATGGTGTAAAATTATACGTATTTCAAATGTTTTTACAGGAAGAAGATTATTACAAAACAAAGTGATTTACAAATGCAATATGCATTTAAAATTTCCACATTCTGAATACTATTAAATAAGTTGGTTCAGACACAAAGATTCCAATCTGAGGAAATAAATATGTACTCTAAACAACAACAACTTTTATGTGATCTTAAATTATAAAATTGAGAAATGACAACTAAGCTCACAGATCACTTCATAAGCTTGTAGTTTCTCCTGTCATAAGCTACCATTATTCTTTACCCTAACAAACCAAAACAATGTTTTTACACGGAGCAAACTATATATATACAGCTGTGTGTGTTAGTTACCATTTTGTCCTAGGCACATGTCGATTAGACACTAGGCCTGTTGTATGTATGTGTATGTGTGTGTGTGTGTGTGTGAGATCATGAACTAGCAGACAACTGAGAAACATGACTACTACAATCATGTCATGTTGTCACGTCTTTGAAACGCACATTCAAGTTTACAATACATAAAATTCTTCATTTGTCATAATGGAGGATGTTATCATGGCAAGAGTGAGTTAGGTTAATTTATAAGGTTTGGTAAAGCATTTTCTAGCAGGTTCCAGGGGCTAAAACTGTTAAATTTTTTGACAAACTGCACTGATAACATTGTTATCTAGCAAGCATATTAACAAACACCACTGATAACATTGTTATCCAGCAAACATATTAACAAACAGCACTGATAACATTGTTATCTAGCAAGCATATTAACAAACAGCACTGATAACATTGTTATCCAGCACACATATTAACAAACTGAACTGATAACATTGTTTTCTAGCAAGCATATTAACAAACAGCACTGATAACATTGTTATCCAGCAAACATATTAACAAACAACCCACACTTCAGAGAGGAAACTTTAGACAACATTATGACTCACAAAATCTTAATAAAATGATTGCCAACACTGACTTGGTGTTTTAGGATTCATGCGCCATGAGTTCAAACCCCACCCATTCCATGGTTTGACAAGTCTGGTTTATCCTGGACCATCATCAAGTCACAGATATTAAGATTCAATAATGGTCAAGGAGGTTTTTTGAGTGCTTTGGGCTTGAACATCCAACAAATTTGTGAGTGCATTAGACTGGACTGGAGGCAAATGGCTATGATGATGTGTTGTTGGAGTGTGACCAAGGTAATACAGCCTCTCTTCACTTAACAACGGAGTTCCATTTCAACTACACTTCTCTTCTCTACTAGACTTATTAAACTCATATAGCATTACCTATTAATACTCAATACTTTCGTACTCACTGTAACCCATCTAATGACCATTTAATGTTATAGCCTTATTAATCTTAAGTTAATTTTAAGTTTGCCCGAAATGCTCTGCATACAAGGGACTTTTGGCATGTACACTCAACTATTATATTCCTTTGTACAATCATGTATCATGTCAAAATAAATCTATTATTATTATAAGACCATTTTGGTAAACAAATTTGTCACTGAGTGAGGAGCATACTATAATGGTAGTGGGTTTGTGTCAACCATCTTTGATATTGTTTTAATGTCACCTTTGCACCATTTATAAAATTTTTAGTATATGTTTAAATTTTTATACAGTAGTATACTGTACTATATTGTAATAAATATAATAGAGGAAATCAGCTCTAATATACATAATTTAGGTTTGCATACTGGTCAGAGAACCCGTCGTAAGTCTGAGGCATTGGTAAACGAGTATGTTGCTAAGTTAGGAAAGGCTGCATTTTAAGAAGGGCTTTAGGGAAACCAATTAACCAGACCTGAATCCTGGAGAAGTAGGGATGTTGCAGTTCAGAGGGTCAACTGAACTGTGATGTCAGTACACATCTCACGGGACAGCAATTGAATGAGTGGCGGTAATGCATTTTCTCCTTTTCAGGGGCCACCCTACCCCAGTGGGAGATGGCCAGTGTGTTACAAAAAAAAAAAAAAAAAAAAAAAAAAAAAAGGGAGTCAAAAGGTCTAAAGTTGTAGCTCCAAAGAGTGAATTACAGTGGTACCCCGGTTTACGATGGTCTCCAAACTCGCCCTTTTATGTAAGTATTTTTTTAAATGCTTTTGTAAGTGTATTTTTGGGGTTCTAAAAGGACTAGTCTATTTTACATTATTCCTTATGGGGATAAATTCGTTTGGTAATGGCACTTGAACAGCATTCTGGAACGAAAAAATATCGTAAACCGGGGTACCACTGTACAGTGGTCCCTTGGTTTTCGTGCATCTCCAAACTCAAACATTTATGTAAGTGTATTTTCTTAAGTGCTGTTGCAAGTGTATTTTTGGGGGTCTGAAATAGACTAACCTACGTGACATTATTTCTTAAGGAAGTAAATTCGTTCGGTAATGGCACTTGAGCAGCATTCTGGAACGAATTTTCGGCGAAAACCGAGGGACCACTGTATTTGTTAACTGATCCAGCCATAGCAGTGATTTAGTCTTAGCAAGCACCATCAGGAAACACCTGTCCGGTGTCCTGACGAACCTACCCTAACCCTAACCATGCTTGCTCATGATGAATCCATCATCTCAACAATATCAGCATTTTCCAATCAATATCAATCAATGTTTTATTGGCCGTGATGACATGCATTTGTCAAACTGAATTACATTATCACAACACTAAAAAATGAGGATACTAACAGAAAAAAATGAGAGCACTAACAGAGAAAATGAGAGCACTAACAGAGAAAATGAAGCACTAACAGAGAAAATGAGCACTAACAGAGAAAATGAGGCACTAACAGAGAAAACAAGGCACTAACAGAGAAAATGAGGCACTAACAGAGAAAATGAGGCACTAATAGAGAAAATGAGGCACTAACAGAGAAAATGAGGCACTAACAGAAAAAATGAGCACTAACAGAGAAAATGAGCACTAACAGAGAAAATGAGGCACTAACAGAGAAAATGAGCACTAACAGAAAATGAGCACTAAGAGAAAAAATGAGCACTAAGAGAAAATGAGCACTAAGAGAGAAAATGAGCACTAAGAGAAAATGAGCACTAACAGAGAAAATGAGCACTAAGAGAAAATGAACACTAACAGAGAAAATGAGGCACTAACAGAGAAAATGAGCACTAACAGAGAAAATGAGCACTAAGAGAAAAAATGAGCACTAAGAGAAAATGAGCACTAAGAGAGAAAATGAGCACTAACAGAAAATGAGGCACTAACAGAGAAAATGAGGCACTAACAGGAAAAAATATTTCTCAGTTTTCTGTTAGTTTATAACAAAATATCAACGTTATACATAAATGCAATGCCTTGATTACTATTTGTCACTGCACAAGAAAAAGCACCAGAGACACTGGTCACTGATATCCAATATTTTCATGGGGTCTGCTGGTCACCGCTACGCAATACCTTCATGGGGTCTGCTGGTCACCACTACGCAATGCCTTCATGGGGTCTGCTGGTCACTAAGCAATGCCTTCATGGGGTCTGCTGGTCACTAAGCAATACCTTCATGGGGTCTGCTGGTCACTAAGCAATACCTTCATGGGGTCTGCTGGTCACCACTACACAATACCTTCATGGGGTCTGCTGGTCACTAAGCAATACCTTCAAAGGGGTCTGCTGGTCACCGCTACACAATACCTTCATGGGGTCTGATGGTCACTGCTACACAATACCTTCATGGGGTTTGCTGGTCACCGCTACACAATACCTTCATGGGGTCTGCTGGTCACCACTATGCAATACCTTCATGGGGTATGCTGATCACTAAGCAATACCTTCATGGGGTCTGCTGGTCACTAAGCAATACCTTCATGGGGTCTGCTGGTCACTAAGTAATATTTCATGGGGTCTGCTGGTCACTAAGCAATACCTTCATGGGGTCTGCTGATCACTAAGCAATACCTTCATGGGGTCTGCTGGTCACTAAGCAATACCTTCATGGGGTCTGCTGGTCACTAAGTAATACCTTCATGGGGTCTGCAGGTCACTAAGCAATACCTTCATGGGGTCTTCTGGTCACCAAGTAATACCTTCATGGGGTCTGCTGGTCACCAAGTAATACCTTCATGGGGTCTGCTGGTCACCAAGTAATACCTTCATGGGGTCTGCTGGTCACTAAGTAATACCTTCATGGGGTCTGCTGGTCACTAAGCAATACCTTCATGGGGTCTGTCAGCCTATGTCCCATAACGACCAAATTATTACTATTACATTCGTGGGTAAGCACTACACCCTCAAGGGTCATACAGCACCTGGGAAATGGGCATCAATCAGGTGTGATCTGAGTAAAGGAAGGGGAGCTCCAGTTTCTCAGACCAAAGTCCTTTACCAGCACCAAGGCAGCCCCTTTAAGGGATAACTATGAAAAAAAAGCACTTCATTTATACCTACAAAACCAGTTCACACACTTCTAGGAACTTGGGATGTGGTGGGGTTAAAATATAGGAACAGTTCTTATTTGAGACTATAATGGAACTTTGCACATTTTTAGTTTATGTGTCTTTTGGCTGTAAATTGCAGTCCACAAATCTATATTAACCTAAATAGAAAAAACTTGTTTTCCTAAATACAGTGGCAGATATATATAAATGCTACATAACATACTACAGTACCTTCATAATCCTTGACCTAGTCAACAGGAATCTTTACTACTAAAGGTTTGCTGTGATTAAAAATTTAAATCAACCTGTTTATATACACATTTATAGAAAAAATGTCCAAATACTGGCATAATTTTTATATGATTATTTAAATTTTTAAATGGCCAAGTCTGAATTTTTTTTATTTCATAGTCTCAGGGTATCATGTTATGCATTAAATCAGTACAGTATATTACAAGTTACAGGAACAATAGGCAGCATATTCTTTATGTAAATGTGAAAAGACAGTACAATGCTTCTCGATATAACCTCCTCCAGGTTAACAGCACATGCTTTAGGAAATTACTTGAACCGAGTGCATAAAACGCATCACAAAAATTCCACTGAATGGCCTAAGTATGCCTTGATATGTCAACAAGAGATTTCTTGGCAACTGCACCTCCCTGCGGGACACTTCAAAAATACAAAATTTTTATAATCTCTTAACCTGCCCTCCACACAGTACATGAGGTCTTCAACTTACAAATGAGTTGCAGTGTGGGCGTTTCATGTTATAAAAGAGTCGTTCATAACTCTGAACATATCGTATGGAAAACAATAGTGCAAAAGATAATCACATTTTCATATACTATATGTTAATAACTGCAGATTGACATTCTGGAAATGCTTATTAAAAAATAATAGGGTAAATTTTTAACAGTGGACCATTGTAACTCAACTGTTCATAAATCAGTGACCCCTTATATGCACAAAACCACGAAAATACAAATATGATCGTACAAATAACATTTCAAAAGATGCCTCTTATAATGACAGCAGTCGTAGACAAAACAAACTGACAAATGATAAAATAACACACTTTTAGTATCTAGGGAAGATTAACTAAAAACGCCAAGATTAGTCAGACAAACTCCGGAGAGTGAGACATTGTTACATACACAGAGGTACGTTCACCACTGTGATTTTTGTGATCCCTAGCTCTACCCTATCTTATCCACTATAAAAATTAAAAAAGTTATGCATAAAAACAGGTGGACAACGTTAATATCATGAAGACAAAATAATTAAAATGTAAAAAAACAATAACTTAAATTATTTATCAGTCACACAAATATTAAAAAAGTTCAATATGGTTATCACTTTAATGCTAATTTAAACTTCTATTTTTACAATATTTTGAGATCAAATATTTGGCCATGTCAGTTTTTCAACATTCAATAACTTGCATACAAGTTTAGATATGAATACATACATAATGTACCGAGTAATGCATTCTCTTGACAAATATGCAAATTTTCACCCCGACCCCCATCAGTTTCACTGCAGCTACAAAATGTCGTCATTCTCTTTTCAAGACAGAGCAGATGATGGCAACCGTGGCAAGGATAAGCAATGCTCCGAGTATTTAACAACACCCTGGCCTGGTCTCAGACAAGACTGCGGGGGTGTTGACCCCAGAAACCCTCTTTAGGTAAACCCCCCAGGCACAGTGCCAAAGATCGTCATCAATTGGTGCTAAGAAACACCTTAAAATGTTTTAGTGTGACCTAAGTGTAAGTGAAAGTAGCAAGAAGTATCTGATATCTAAAACAGATAGATGAGACACCAGCTATCCTACCATTGTGTAAAATAATTACAGGTTTCTGTTTTACACTCATTTGGCAGCATGGCAGTACCTGTCACTTGACCAATACTACAAAGCACATTCTGTCTTTATCCTGCCACTTAACCAATTATACAGAGCACATTCTATCTTTTTCCTCCCACTTAACCAATTCTACAGAGCACATTCTATCTTTTTCCTCCCACTTAACCAATTCTACAGAGCACATTCTATCTTTTTCTTACCACTTAACCAATTCTACAGAGCACATTCTATCTTTTTCTTACCACTTAACCAATTATACAGAGCACATTCTATCTCGAAAAATAATAAATCTGCATCAATAGTCAAGAAGCATACAGATATTGTTGTTAGATTCATTAGAATCACAAGTTCATCTTTAATATCTTTGTACAGAATTATGTACAATGTTTCTTATGTTCCATCAGTCTTATATTAGCTTTAAGCTTACTCAAAATGCTCCACATAACAAGGGGCTTCCCAGGTGTACTATTAAATGTCATCCAATTCTGTAAAAGCTATGTACCATGCAGAAACAAAGTACAAGCCACTGCTTGCAGAAAACAACACAATGATTCACACATTTGTACTCTGAATAAGTGGCTGCACAAATTTCATTGTAACTGTGGAGGTTCGTAATGTAGGTTATTTGAAAGCTGACACCATCCTCTACAAAAAACCTATGCCTCTGAATGAAATTTCAATGTTTAAATAATCAGAATGCCTATAATGAAAATTTGCAACATTAATGCACAAAGATTGCTAAACCTGGCTGAGCGAACTAGTTGTCACTCATAAGCTTACCAGATGGAGGACTGAGCCTCCACTACTCCTGGGAGTGAATGACCCACACAGGTTTAGCACTTCATATACACCAAATAATTGAAAGGATTCTTACCACAATGATAGAACCTCACTTGTCACACTTCCTCAATGTTACTGTGATACAGTACAAGTCTATGGTCACACTGTGTAGACCTACTGTGAAATAGAAGAAGTCTATGGTCACACTGTGTAGACCTACTGTGATATAGCAGAAGTCTATGGTCACACTGTGTAGACCTACTGTGGTACAGTACAAGTCTATGGTCACACTGTGTAGACCTACTGTGATACAGTACAAGTCTATGGTCACACTGTGTAGGCCTACTGTGATATAGCAGAAGTCTATGGTCACACTTTGTAGACCTACTGTGATATAGCAGAAGTCTATGGTCACACTGTGTAGACCTACTGTAATACAGTACAAGTCTATGGTCACACTGTGTAGACCTACTGTGATATAGCAGAAGTCTATGGTCACACTGTGTAGACCTAATGTGATACAGTACAAGTCTATGGTCACACTGTGTAGGCCTACTGTGATATAGCAGAAGTCTATGGTCACACTGTGTAGACCTACTGTGAACATTTAAGGTCACACTGACCAACACATGCAGGAAGAGAGAAGATGAGAAAGGGAGGGCAGAGGAAGGCAAAGATCAATAAGGAAGGAATGAAAGCAATGAAAGATGATGGACATATCAGTAAGGAAGGAAAGAAAACAATGAAAGATGATGTACATATCAGTAAGGAAGGAAAGAAAACAATGAAAGAAGATGTACATATCAGTAAGGAAGGAAAGAAAACAAAGAAAACAATGAAAGAAGATGTACATATCAGTAAGGAAAGAAAAACAATGAAAGAAGATGTACATATCAGTAAGGAAGGAAAGAAAACAAAGATGTCCATATGTGAGTGAGAGGATGTGTCTATCTGCACAAAGATGAGAAAAGTGGAAGGAGAGGGGGGAGAGGGAAGAGGTGAGGTAGGAGGACAGGAAGTGATAAAGAAGGGGGAGGCAGGACAAGAATAAAGAAGGGGAGGTAGGAAAACAAGAAGTAAAAAGAAGGGGTAGGACAATAAAGAAGGGGTAGGAGGACAAGAGGTCAAAAAGAAGGGGGAGGTAGGAGGACAAGTAATAAAGAAGGGGAGGTAGGAGGACAGTAAAAAGAAGGGGAGGTAGGAGGACAAGTAATAAAGGAGGAGGAGGACAAGTAATAAAGAAGGGGAGGTAGGAGGACAAAAAGTAATAAAGAAGGGGTACAAGGCCAAAAGTAATAAAGAAGGGGTAGGACAAGATGTAATAAAGGTAGGAGGTAGGAGGACAAGTAATATAGAAGGGGAAGGAGGACAAGAAGTAAAAGAAGGGGAGGTAGGAGGACAGAAGTAATAAAGAAGGGGAGGTAGGAGGACAAGAATAAAGAAGGAGGTAGGACAAGAAGTAATAAAGGAGAGGTAGGATAAGAAGTAATGAAGGGAGGTAGGACAAAGTAATAAAGAAGGGAGGTAGGAGGAAAAGAAGTAATAAAGAAGGGGTAGGAGGACAAGAAGTACTTAAGGGAGGAGGAAGGAGGACAAGAAGTAATAAAGAGGGGAGGTAGGAAAGGAATAAAGAAGGGGGAGGTAGGACAAGAAGTAATAAAGGGAGGTAGGAGGACAAGAAGTAATAAAGAAGGGAGGAAGGAAGAAAGAAGCAAAATAAGGGGAGGTAGGAGGACAAAAGTAATAAAGAAGGGTAGGAGGACAAGAAGCTAAGGAGGAGGAAGGAGGACAAGAAGCAAAAGAGGAGGTAGGAAAGGAATAAAGAAAGGGAGGTAGGACAAGAAGTAATAAAGAAGGGGAGGTAGGACAAGAAGTAATAAAGAGGGGGTAGGAGGAAAAGAAGTAATAAAGAAGGGGAGGACAAGAATAAAGAAGGGGGTAGGACAAGAAGTAATAAAGAAGGGGTAGGACAAGAAGTAATAAAGAAGGAGGTAGGAGAACAAGAATAAAGAAGGGGGAGGTAGGACAAGAATAAAGAAAGGGAGGAGGACAAGAAGTAATAAAGAAAGGGGAGGACAAGAAGTAATAAAGGAGGGAGGTAGGATGACAAGAAGTAATAAAGAAGGGGTGAGGTAGGAGTGACAAGAAGTAATAAAGAAGGGGGAGGTAGGTCAAGAAGTAATAAAGAAGGGGTGAGGTAGGACAAGAAGTAATAAAGAAGTGTGAGGAAGGAGGACAAGAAGTAATAAAGAGGAGGCAGGAGGACAAAATAAGAAGAGTAGACAAAGAATAAGAGGAGGAGGACAAGAAGTAATAAAGAAGGGGAGGAGGTAGGTCAAGAAGTAATAAAGAAGGAGGTAGGACAAGAAGTAAAAAGAAGTGGAGGAAGGAGGACAAGAATAAAAAGAGGAGAAGGAAGGACAAGAAGTAATAAAGAAGGGGGAGGTAGGACAAGAAGTAATAAAGGGGGACGTAGGACAAGTAATAAAGAAGGGGAGGCAGGAAGACAAGAAGTAATAAAGAAGGGGGAGGTAGGACAAGAAGTAATAAAGAAGGGGAGGAGGACAAAGTAAAAAGGGTGGGGAGGTAGAGAGGACAAGAAGTAATAAAGAAGAGGGGGAGGACAAGAAGTAATAAAGAGGAGGTAGGACAAGAAGAATAAAGAAGGGAGGTAGGACAAGTAAGTAATAAAGTAGAGGAGTGAGGTAGGACAAGTAATAAAGAAGGAGGAGGACAAGAAGTAATAAAGGGGTGAGGTAAGGATGGACAAGAAGTAATAAAGAAAGGAGAGGTAGGAAAGAAGTAATAAAGAAAGGAGAGGTAGGACAAGAAGTAATAAAGAAGGGGTGAGGTAGGAGGACAAGAATAAAGAAGGGAGGTAGGACAAAGTAACTAAAGAGAGGAGGAGGAACAAGAATAAAGAAGGAGGTAGGAGGACAAGAAGTAATAAAGGAGTGAGGTAGGAGGACAAGAAGTAATAAAGAAGGGGTGAGGTTAGAGGACAAGAAGTAATAAAGAAGGGGTGAGGTAGGAGGACAAGAAGTAATAAAGAAGGGGGAGGTAGGAGGACAAGAAGTAATAAAGAAGGGGAGGTAGGAGGACAAGAAGTAATAAAGACAGGGTGAGGTAGGACAAGAAGTAATAAAGAAGGGGAGGTAGGACAAGAAGTAATAAGAAGGGTAAGAAGGGGAGGCAGGACAAGAAGTAATAAAGAAGGGGGGAGGTAGCAGGACAAGAAGTAATAAAGGCGGGAGGTAGGACAAGAAGTAATAAAGAAGGGGGGAGGTAGGAGAAGTAATAAAGAAGGGAGGAGGTAGGAGTGGACAATAAGTAATAAGAAGGGAGGAGTAGGAGGACAAGAAGAATAAAGACGGGGAGTAGGACAAGAAGTAATAAAGAAGGGGTGAGGGGAAATAGAGCAATGTGACAGTGAGGGGAAGAACTGTTGGAAAATGTGAGAAGACATTGATAAAGGTTTAAGGGAGAGGGGAAGGTGTGAGGGTGGGGGAAAGGGGAAGGTGTAAGAGTGAGGGAAAAGTGGGCAGTTGTGAGGGTGAGGGAAAGGGGGAGGTGTGAGGGTGGGGAAAGGAGTCCAGGTGACGTGAGGGAAGGGGCCAGGTGTGAGGGAAAGGGCCAGGTGACGGGAGGGAAGGGGCCAGGTGTGAGGGTGAGGGAAAGGGTCAGGTGTAGGGTGAGAAAGGGGCCAGGTATGAGGGAAGGGGGCCAAGTGTGATGGTGAGGGTGGGGATGGGGGGCAGGGTGAGAGGTGGGGAATGGGGCCAGTGTGAGGGTGGGGAAGGTGGGCCAGGTGTGAGGGTGAGGGAAGAGGGCCAGGTGTGAGGGTGAGGGCAGGGAGCCAAGTGTGAGGATGAGAGGAAAAGGGGCCGAGGGTGAGGAAGGGCCAAGGTGAGGGTGAGGGAAAGGGCCAAGTGTGAGGGTGAGGGAAGGGGGCCAAGTGTGAGGGTGAGGGAAGGGGGCAAGTATGAGGGTGAGGGAAGGGGGCAAGATGAGGGTGAGGAAGGCAAGTGTGAGGGTGAGGAAGGGGCCAAGTGTGAGGGTGAGGAAGGGGCCAAGTGTGAGGGTGAGGGGAAGGGGGCCAAGGTGAGGGTGAGGGAAGGGGCCAAGTGAGGGTGAGGAAGGGGCCAAGTGTGAGGGTGAGGAAGGGCCAAGTGTGAGGGTGAGGAAGGGGCCAAGTGTGAGGGTGAGGAAGGGCCAAGTGTGAGGGTGAGGAAGGGGCCAAGGTGAGGTGAGAGGAAGGCCAAGTGTAGTGAGGGGCCAATGTGAAGGGATGAGGAGGAAGGGGCCATGTGTGGGGTGAGGAAGGGGCCATGTGTGAGTGAGGAAGGGGCCAAGTGTGAGGGTGAGGGAAGGGTCAAGTGTGAGGTGAGGGAAGGTGCCAATGTGAGGTGAGGAATGGCAGAGTGAGGGTGAGAAGGGCCAGTGTGAGGAAGTGGCAAGTGTGAGGATGAGGAAGGGCCAATGTGAGGGTGAGGAAGGGGCCATGTGTGAGTGAGGAAGGGCCAGAGTGAGGGAAGGAGCCAGTGTGAGGGTGAGGGGAAGGGGCCGAGGGTGAGGAAGGGCCGAGGGTGAGGAGGAGGAAGGCCGAGGTGAGGGAAGGGGCCAAGTGTGAGGGTGAGGGGGCCAGTGTGAGGTGAGGGCCATGTGAGGGTGAGGAAGAGGCCAAGTGTGAGGGTGAGAGAAGGGCCAAGTGTGAGGGTGAGGAAGGTGCCAAGGTGAGGATGGGCCATGTGTGAGGAAGGGGGCCATGTGGAGGGTGAGAAGGGCAAGTGTGAGGGTGAGGGAAAATGTGAGATGAGGGTCAAGTGTGAGGGTGAGGGAAGGTGCCAAGTGTGAGGTGAGAAGGTGCAATGTGGTGAAATTCCAGAGTGAGGGTGAGGAATGGGCCAGGAGTGAGGGTGAGGGGAATGGGCCAGGTGTGAGGGGAAGGGGGGCAAGTGTGAGGATGAGGGGAAGGGGGCCATGTGTGTGGGTGAGGGGGCCATGTGTGAGTGATCTCAGGGAAGCGGGCCAAGTGTGAGGGTGAGGGGAAGGGGGCCAAGTGTGAGGGTGAGGGGTGATACATTAATAACCACCTGTACACACCACTGGTTGCTTCTTTTCCTCCTGTCTGTCTGTCTGTCTGACTCTCTCTCTCACACACACACACACATATATTTACGAAAGGCCCCTTGGAGCTAGTGATCATGTGGTTCTGAGCTTTGAATACGTAGTTGAGTTACAAGTGGAGAGGGTAACAGGAATAGGATGGGAGAAGCCAAACTACAAAAGGGGGGACTACACAGGCATGAGGAACTTCCTGCAAGACATTCAGTGGGAGAGAGAATTGGCAGGAAAACCAGTACGTAAAAGACATGATGGACTACGTGACAAAATGCATGGAGGCAGAGGAGAGGTTTGTTCCCAAGGAAAACAGAAATAATGGGAAGACCAGAACGAGTCCTTGGTTTACCCAAAAGTGTAGGGAGGCAAAAACTAAGTGCACTAGAGAATGGAAAAAAGTACAGAAGACAAAGGACCCAGGAAAATAGAGAGATTATCTGAAGAGCCAGAAACGAATATGCACAGATAAGATGGGAGGCTCAGTGACAATACGAAAATGACATAGCATCGAAGGTCAAGTCTGACCCGAAGCTGTTGTATAGCCACATCAAGAGGAAAACAACAGTCAAGGACCAGGTAATCAGGCTGAGGAAGGAAGATGGGGAGTTCACAAGAAACAACCAAGAAGTATGTGAGGAGCTTAACATGATATTTAAAGAAGTATTTACAGTGGAGACAGGAAGGACTCCAGGAATTCAGAATAGGGGGGTACACCAAAAATGGATACACCAACAAGTGGGTCCTTAGAGAGGGAACAGATGCTGTGTGTGCCACTAACAAAAATCTTCAACACATCCATTGAAAATGGGCAACTACCTGAGGTATAGAAGATGGCAAATGTAGTCCCAATTTTTAAGAAAGGAGACAGATACAAGTCATTAAACTATAGACCTGTGTCACTGAAGTGTATAGTATGCAAAGTCATGGAGAAGATTATCAGGAGGAGAGTGGTGGAGAACCTAGAAAGAAACAAGCCTATAAACGACAACTAGGATGGTTTCAGGGAAGGAAAATCCTGTGTCACAAACCTAATGGAGTTTTATGACAAGGTAAAGGAAGTAAGACACGAAAGGGGTGGATGGATTGCATTTTCTTGGACTGCAAGGCCTTCAACACAGTTCTTCACAAGAGGTTAATGCAAAAATTAGAGGATCAGGCACGCATAACAGGAAAGGCACTGCAATGTATCAGAGAATATCTGACAGGGAGGCAACAATGAGTCATGGTACGTGACGAGGTGTCAGCGTGGGCGCCTGTGACAAGCGGGGTTCCATAGGGGTCAGTCCAAGGACCTGTGCTGTTTTTGGTATACATATGTGAATGACAAGACGGAAGGAATAGACTCAGAAGTGTCAATGATTGCAGATGATGTTAAGTTAATGAGAATTAAATCTGAGGATCAGGCAGGACTACAAAGAGACTTGGACAGGCTACAAGCCTGGTCCAGCAATTGGCTCCTTGAATTTAACCCAGCCAAATGCAAAGTCATGAAGATCAGGGAAGGGCAAAGAAGACAGCAGAGTATAGTCTAGGTGGCCACAGACTGCAAACCTCACTCAAAGAAAAAGATCTTGGGGTGAGTATAATACCGAGCACATCTCCTGAGGCGCACATCAAGCAAATAACTGCTGCAGCATATGGGCGCCTGGCAAACCTAAGAATAGCGTTCCGATACCTAAGTAAGGAATCGTTGAAGACTCTGTACACCATGAACGTCAGGCCCATATTGGAGTATGCAGCACCAGTTTGGAATCCACACCTGGTCAAGCACGTCAAGAAATTAGAGAAAGTGCAAAGGTTTGCAACAAGACTAGTCCCAGAGCTAAGGGAATTGTCCTACTCAGAAAGGTTAAGGGAAACTGGCCTGACGACATTGGAGGAGAAGAGGGTTAGGGGAGACATGATAACGACATATAAAATACTGAGAGGAATTGACAAAGTGGACAAAGACAGGATGTTCCAGAGATGGCACACAGAAACAAGGGGTCACAATTGGAAGTTGAAGACTCCGATGAGTCAAAGGGATGTTAGGAAGTATTTCTTCAGTCATAGAGTTGTCAGGAAGTGTAATAGCCTAGAAAGTGACGTAGTGGAGGCAGGAGCCATACATAGTTTTAAGACGAGGTTTGATAAAGCTCATGGAGCAGGGAGAGAGAGAGGACCTAGTAGCGATCAGTGAAGAGGTGGGGCACGGAGCTATAACTCGACCCCTACAACCACAAATAGGTGACTACAAATAGGTGAGCACGCGCGCACACACAAAACACCCACGCACACACCTGGTCAAGCACATCACGAAATTATAGAAAGTGCAAAGGTTTGCAACAAGACTAGTCCTGGCATTAGGGGATATGTCCTACAAGGAGAGGTTAAAGTGGAACTCAACCTGATGACACTGGAGGACAGGAGGGACATGATAACATAAAATACTGAGAGGAATTGACAAGGTGGATAGGGACAGGATGTTTCAGAGATGGGACACAGCAACAAGGGGACACAACTGGAAGTTGAAGACTCAGATGAGTAACAGGGATGTTAGGAAGCATTTCTTCAAAGTTATCAGGAAGTGGAACAGTCTGGAGAGTGATGTAGTGGAGGCAGGATCCATGCATAGCTTTAAGTGAGTACATACATGTGTGTACATATGTACACACACAAAACAGACACAAACACACCATCACACAGAACAGGTCGCCACATGATAAACACCTGTGTGGGTGATTTCCCTCAATGAATGCAACACCAAAAATGGGAATAAGATAGAAATGAAGACATGCAGGGAACAATAAAGTAAAATCACAGAACAGGTGGAGGTTTGAACCCATGGCTAGTGAGTCCTGAAACTCACAGGCCAGTGTGCTAACCACTGGCCTCTAATAAGAGCCATCCAACTAGGTACATATTATTATACACCATAGGGAGGTTAGCATAGGCCACCAGTCAGCACACGATAGTTTTTACAGATGAATCTCACAACAACGTGGCTATGTCATGCTCTAGCTCTGGTCCCTTCAAATCTGCCATCATTGTCTTATCACAATTTCATAAGCAATGAAGTAACTATTTTTTTTTATTAACACATCGGCCGATTCCCACCAAGGCAGGGTGGCCCGAAAAAGAAAAACTATGTCAAGATAAAAAAAAGAACAAAGGAAGAAAAGGAAAGGAAAAAAAAGCTAAACTTGAAAATGGAAGAAGTGAGGAAAGTTGAAGAGAAAATAGGGAGTTTGGGGAAGAAATAGCAGCAGCTTTCCCAGTGTGGTGGTAGAGCACGAGTGTGCAAGGAAGCCTTAGACTACACTGCAAGGCTACAACCCTTCAAACATCCACAGATACATCACTGTGTACTAACAGTAAACCCTCCATATAACAAACCAATGGGAGCCCCCATCACTGTACATTAAATCACAATAAGGAAAAAAAGGCCTCCCCCCAAAAAAAAAAAAAAAAAAAAAAACTTTAGTCCTGTACACGTAATACAGTAAAGTGTACACAATTTACAGTTATAATGTAATAAATATTGAAAATAAATGAGTTGGAAGTACAATTTACCCATTATTTCAACAGTGTATTATTTCAAGGTCCATTATATTGAGGCTTTATTGTACTGGTCCCCTCCCCATCCTCAGTGAGGGACTGTGCAGCTGAGCACTTAAATCTGTGGGATTACATTCCTGGAGGTGATGCAAGACTTTTTCAGTCCTAAATCTGGGACAGAAGGAAATTAATCATATCTAAATTATTAAATTTGTTTAATCCTGAATCCACAGATACAAAGAAATTTAGTTTCTCCAAGATTATTTTGGCTTGATCTTGTTCAACGTTGCTCTAATCTTCTTTAACATTCGTTAGAAAGAATGAGCACTGCTAAGTGAAATTCTATGGTCAGGTTTCAATTTGGGGTCGTGTGAAAGCATCAATGAGCACCAATTATGTGTTAGACATGAATGGTATACAATACCGACAAGATGAAGAATTAGACAGGTGCAACATCTGGGTACAGGACGGCCCAAGCATAAAGTACTACATTTTCTTTTCGGTGTTCCAAGTTTTGTTGGCTTTAGACTGAGCCATTGTTCATTATGTTTCACCTGCTGGCAATATTCACTGGTGGGTGGAATAATGGCTCAATTGAAAGCCAACAAAAATGTGGACACCAAAAAGAGGTGCTGTATATGCTGGGTTTTACTGTATGTATCTTTATTTGTAGACGTTTTGCCATCCAGTGGCTTTTTCAATACAAAGACATAATGTCAAGGCTAGAACATAAGAATGGAGGAACACTGCAGAAGGCCTACTGGCCCATACAAGGCAGGTCCTTATCAAAACCACAACTACCTAAGAATTTACTCCCGTACTCACGACACTAATCAAACCCAGCCCCTCCCAGTCATATATTTGTCCAATCTCTTTTTAAAGCCACCCAAGGTCCTAGCCTCTATCACCCTACAACTCTGTTCGAAAACCAGTACTTGCCTATGTCCTTTCTAAATCTAAATTTATCCAATTTAAATCCGTTATTTCTGGTTCTTACTTGGTTCGATATCCTCAGTATTTTATTAATATCTCCTTTGTTTATGCCTATCATCCACTTGTACACCTCGATGATATCTCCCCTCATTCTATGTCTCTCCAGAGAGTGGAGATTCAACGCTCTAAGTCTATCTTCATATGGGAGATTTCTTATACTGTAAATCATTTTAGTCATTCTTCTCTGTATGTTCTCCAATGAATCTATATCCATTCTGTAGTAAGGAGACCAAAACTGAGCTGCATAATCCAAATGAGGTCTCACTACTATATACAAAAGACGAGGTAATCAGTCCCTCGGACCGATTACCTCATCTTTTGTGTATATACAGTGGGACCCCCGTATCCGCGGGTCCTGAATATGCAGTTTTGGTTTTCCGCAATTTGCCGTGGCTCGAAAATAACCTTTAATTTTGCTTAATAATGGCTTCAAAGTGCAAAAGTAGTGATGTTGGAAGTTGTTCAAAGCCTAATATGTAACCACATATTATGTAAACCACACATTGTAAGCTTTGCAACAAAATAAACATTTTCATTCCCATTTTCATAAGAAGCCGTCAAGTGCTTCCCATCAGAGAAAAAGTGATAATTCTCCACTTACTGTGCATAATTTATCAATTAAACTTTATAATAGGTATGTAAATGAAAAATGACATATACTACAGTGGAACCTTGGCATACGAACAGCTCCCAACTCAAACAATTATGTAAGTGTATTTTTGTAAGTGCTTTTGTAAGTGTATTTTTAGGGGTCTGAAACAGATTAATCTAATTTACTACATTATTCCTTATGGGAACAAATTTCAGTATTGGCACTTGAACAGCCATCTGGAACGAATTAAGTTCGTAACCAGAGGTACCACTGTATAGGATTTGCTACTATCCATGGCTGGTCCTTGGAACGTAGTATCCCCAAAGATATGGAGGTCTTACTGTAGGTCTACAGTCTTCGCATTAAGGCCTCGTATTGTACTAATAAAGCCAATGGATGGCAAAATGTCTAAAGATACCCAGAAGTAGACCATATGTCTAATTCCTCACCAATTACGTACATGAATAATTGAAGCAATAAAAACATCACATAAGAGAATCACACGGATTATGGAGTAACTTAATTTAGGCATTCCGCTCAACTTGCTTCCCCTTTCACTGATCAAAATAGTCAGCTCTCTCTTATAAAGCTATGAGAATAAAGCTGTGAGCTTAGTATAGCTGCCATGGTCCAGGAACACATCAATTGCATTGAGCTTAGTATAGATGCCATGGCCCAGGAACACATCAACTGCACTGAGCTTAGTATAGCTACCATGGTCCAGGAACACATCAACTGCACTGAGCTTAGTATAGCTACCACGGTCCAGGAACACATCAACTGCACTGAGCTTAGTATAGCTGCCATGGTTCTGGAACATAACTGCACTGAGCTTAGTATAGCTGCCATGGTCCAGGAACATGATCAACTGCATTGAGCTTAGTATAGCTGCCATGGTCCAGGAACACATCAACTGCACTGAGCTTAGTATAGCTGCCACGGACCAGGAACATGATCAACTGCATTGAGCTTAGTATAGCTGCCATGGTCCAGGAACACATCAACTGCATAAAATCAGACGTACCTATACCTCTTATTTTGTCCAAGGATTCCACTGCAGTGCTTATATGAAACACAAGAAAGCAACTTATTCTTTGCTAGTAATCACCATTGTCTTCTCTTAACCCTCCCACCCTCCTTATTCATTACAGGTTAACACACAAACTACAAACGTCCCTGGAACTTTCAACCACAACCCAACTCTTCATCTTTCACATAACAAGATAAGCCCAAGATTGCTGAGAAGATAAACTGACCAGTGAGCACCACTTCTAACTCACACATACAGTAAGTCCATGACTTACACATTGGGGACCTTCTGAATTGTGTACGATATTCATAATACAAAAGTCTTCAACTTACAAACACGCTGGGGACCTCCTGTATTGTGTATAATAATGATACAATAATGATATTATACACAATACTTAAGATTCTCAACGTGTTTGTACGTCAAGGACGTACTGTATCAACTCTGCTTAGCACACAAGTAAATGCCCTATGTTGATGGTATCTGTGACCGTGGGAAGTGTCTGACCCATGACTAGGTGGCTCACCACCAAGTTAACTTATCTCGTGTGTGGGAAAATCCATAAATAAATAAATACAATGAGTCGACTAAGGAATTTTTAGTGGTATTTCTCAAAAATTATGTAAAATATCTAAATCAAACTCTAAGCTATGAAAAAATTAGTCTAAGGCATTCCTCTAATGACCAGGTGGTTGTTTTAAAAGGCTTTAAATAAATGCAATTCTTATTCAGAATTGCTTTTATACTAGTTATGTAAATAAATTTAGTATTAAAATACAAATAATTTATTATGTAAGCAACCAAAAATCATTTTATCTTTTCCTTCAGTAAAACAAATTAACACTTTCCAATGGTTCCTTCTAACTGCATTAATGTGTTTACGAATGAAGCAGGAGCTTAAGATATGTTCACGGCTTGGCAACATTAGGGTATGGGGAGGAGAAGCAAGGGCTCTGCAAAGTCTGACCACCAGAAGCTGCTGACTGCTGAGTATGTGGTTGAAATATAGTGAGGTGTTGGTCAGCAGCAGAGTCACGAGATGTCTCTCCAGTCTCGTGGTGCTGTTCTCTTAAATGACCCACTGACTTTGGTTGTATTCCTATGACTGTGCCATCTTGCTCTTGACTTTGGGAGTTGCTGCTTTGGTTCATCATGATGTGAGGAAAGAATAAAGGATTTGCTTTTGAGTATGAGTTGTCAGCTTGAGCAGTTGGGACTGAACAATATCGCCATCGAGGCTCCAGAGGAACACCGTCAGGACGTTTTCTAAAGTTAGGATTGTGCGTCTGGTTACGCAGACTATATCCCATTGCTTTATAATACTTTTGTAGAGATGCATGGCTTACCCCATAGAGGCGACCAGCCTTACAGAATCCCATTCTGCCCTCCCGCACCTCATCTATGGCACGCAAGAAACTCTGGGGGGTACCGTTGCGAATAGTTATGGTAGAGCCATTAGCTGCCTGAAGTTTTGGATATGCTGAGTTAGGATACATATAGAGTTGTTGGCTGGCAGAAGATTGGGGGGGAAGGAGGCCCACGACACCCACGACCCCTGCAGTGGAGAAAACTCTCGTCAGTGGTACATCCCGGTGGCTTACAAACACAGAGCAATCATTCCATGCCAAAGGATTGCTTTACAACTCAAAAGAGATTTTGCAACAATAATAACTAATCAATGTCATAAGATATTTCCCTGTTATAGTCTCCAAAGCTCAGAACAAATTGCACCAGAGTGCAAAAAGAGAATTATTTACTTAAAACTGAATATAACTTATGTATATCATAGTGAAATTCAGTCTTTAAAGAGGCTACAGATCTAATTAAAAATGGAAGTTTTCTTCAACTCATCGGGAATTGAAAACTTATAAAAATTTATGAACTGAGGATAGAAAACCCCTACACAATGTCACACTCAAACACAAACCACTGTACCACTGACGAGTCAAAAACATGCACAAAACAGAAACACCTGCTGCTACTCAAGAAGGCAAGACAATTCTCCCTCCAAGTCTAGTTTAAAAAGTACACTCATTACTTGTGAAGAAAACACACTGCAGAACAAGCTTTGCTGGGGACAACAACTTTATATCTATTAAGATCTTTAGCCAGTTAACTCAACTTGAGTCCTGGAGGTGTGAGGTACAGTGCCTGCACTCTGGAAGATTAGGAATGTTATAGTCCTATAGTCCTGAAGGTGGGAAATAAGTGTCTACACTCTGAAGGAGAGGTGAGAATGTTATAATCCTGGAGGTGGGACATACAGTGCCTGCACTCTGAAGAAGTTTGGAAGGTCATCTGAACTGTGATGCCAGCACACTTCAGGCAAGACAGTGATTGAATGAATGACGATGAATGTGTTTCCTTTATCATGTCATGAGATATTAACAGAGTGAAAAATTGTCCCAATAAAAGCTTGCTCTTCAAGTTTTATTTCGCCATTGTTGGCAGCCATTCAGATCCTACAAAGCTTACCTATCTGCCAATTAATATTTTTAAAAATAAATGCATTTTAAAATATCTAATCATAGGGAGAGTCTGGTGAAAAAACCAACTAGGATTACATCACAGATTAACACCAATTTTTTTTAAATGCAACAAGCATGCTAGTAGTAAGTAGTTAGTGCTGTGAGATCACGTCATCACATCAACGTATTGAGATTCTTTTACATCTCAAGGACTAAAATGAAGAGATTCTTTGTATCACAGATTTCCAATGGGAAATAGAGTTAAAAGAAGATGAATATCAAGTCAAATTCTTATTGGGAATGTATAGAAGTCCACTTGAAACTCAAAATTATTCCCTTATTACAAAAATAAACCCTAAATATGAATAAAAGATCATAAGGAAATAATGAGAAGACTAAGCGATCCATGGCCTGTGCAAAACTCTTTAAATTATCCGAAGTGTTTAAGTCGGGTTTGTCCAAATATTTCGCAAATTATAAGATTCCAATAATGACTGAAGGGCTCTAGATGCATCATCTGCTTGCATGTCATCATTGGGGATCTCAGACGTTGGCTGGTGAGAACCATATATACAAGATTGTTCCATTGGGGGTACAGATTCACTCATTGGAGCTCCGGCTATCTGATCATTAGTAGTTGCCAGAGACATATCTTCTTGTTCTGGAACTAATGTATCAGATATAATTTGTTGATGTGAAGACCCTGCACAATTAACATTTTGCATGTCAGTTGGGGCTTCAATGGTGGTGTTAATGGAGCCTTTCTGCCTTCTCCCTCGGAAAGTGTTGTGGACTTCGTAACCCAGTTTACGGTAGTACACCCACAACGTGCGACCGTTGACACTAAATGCTTTTCCAGCTTGCGTGAAACCCATTTTTCCCGACCGCACAGCCTCTATAGCCATAAGCATGTTTGGAGACATCCTGCGGAACTGAGGAGGCCATCCCTTATGGGCAAGATAGGCTGGGGGCGGGGGATGCATAGGATACGGGAGGATAGATGAGGGTGAGAGGGGGGATGCTGGAAGGACAGGGTGTGGAGGGGAGGAAGCAGGAGTGGGGGGGCCTGGAGGGGTGTAAGGCCCTGCCAGGAGCGACTCCAACGAGGGGGGGTCTCCTGCGCCCCACCGACACACCGACCCTGCGGGCAAGAAAACAGCAGAGGTCAGCCTCCTGCCCACACCTCACACATTCCCCCCTCTCCCCAGCCTCATCCTATTTTCAGAAAACTACTGTGTTCTCACCTACTTAGACTAGCAAATTTTCCATTATTTTTTCTTAAAAACTTTAAATCTATATAGTAATATACTTGAATTTCAAAATGTCCAATTAAATAAGGACTTTTTATAAAAAAAAATATTTTCTTTTGATCTCTAGTAATGCTCCAGATTTTATTTAAAGGAAAAAACAAACACAAATTACCTGCAAAACCTTATTTATTCACCTGTCAAAGCTATAAACGGATATATGATATTGTAAGTGAGCAAACTGTGGAGTATATTGGATGAGTCATTGCTTAAGTGTACATACAGGATACATGCAGACATTGAGCTGGGCCAAGTGGCCCTCCTGTCATTTGTGAGCAGTTAAAAGTATGGGGAATCTCCCCAAGATACGTGAGCAAAAAGGCTAATCAGTGAGCATATGAGCGGGGGGAAATGTGGCCTCAAGCCCCTCCCAATCATTTGCAGGAGGGGTCTGATAGTCCAAGCTTTTTGGAGTACCGCCAGAGCGTGGTCACAGAGACTGCATACAGCTTGGCCGCCGAGGAGAAGCTCTCACGTCGTGCAGCAACAGCTTGTAATGCCTGCACCATCTGCGGAGACACTTCCTTCCCGAGGGCTGCAACCAGCGTCATCTGGTCTAGTGGAAGTTGAAGAGGAAGCCGAGGACTGGCGCTTCCTCCCACCCTTCCACCTACACCGTCTACTCCCTTCCCTGGCGACGAGTTACCCAGAGGACGTCCAGCGCCTGACCCACCGGTGCCGGAACCCGCTATGCCACTGCCCGAAGACAGCGAAGACCGCACAGAGGGCAGATGGGCCATGGATGGTTGGAGGGCAGGTGGGCGAAAGGCCGGAGGGCGATGATGATGTTGGTAGCGTGAGAGGGCTGGTAACACTGATGCCCACCATGGGCTGAGCTGCTGCAGGGTCCAGTCTGAGCCTGTGGTGGAGAGCTGACCATTACTAATTCCCCGTCCAACCTCATCTTGCTAGTCAGCATGGAGTGCCAAGTTTTGATTGTTAGCCTTAAGCAGCATGTAAGTGCCTCCAAGAAGCTGGTTGTGCCATGTGCCCTGAAGGTGGCAGCAGCAGCAGCAGCAGAAGTAGCAGCCCAGTCAACAGCCCAGCAGCAGTAGTGTCAGTCAGCCCATGCCCCGTTGTGCATGCCCGGTGTAAGCCGTTGCAGTCGCTGCTGCCCATACTGGGCCATCCAGAAAGTGCCTGCCTCAGGCAGCCTTGTGTGAAGCCTTGAGGTGAGGTTAGCCAAGCCTGGTGGTGAGGTGAGTGACCCACATGCCAGTTTAATGCCCACCATTAGTGCCCAGTTGGTGGCCTTACCCGACAGCTCCAGCACCGTCACCAGGTCACCAGTAGCACAGCAGCATGTGACCAGCAGCAGCAGTACCAGGCACAGCAACAGGACAGCAGGTGCTCCCGCCGCCCGGCAGTGCCCGTGCCCTGTGCTCCGCTGTCCAAGCATGCCAGCAGCAGCCTCGTGGGTGGTGGTGATGGTGGTAGTGGTGAATTGGTTTGTTGACTGGGTGGGTGGGTGCAGGAAGGTTGGTTGGTTGGTTGAAAGGTTGAGTGGCAGTGATTTTCACATTCATTCCCTTGCAAACTGTCAAGGGTTTGGATTGGATCCCAAAACACCAGTGACGTATGAGTTTCGTTCAATCCCATCCCCCATATCAAGTCAGCGTGTAATGACGAACAAGTCACATGTGCCCATGAGGCCCGTGGCATGAGCCCTGATATGAAGAGGATGTGCATAAAAGTTACAAGAACAGAAGCAACAAGACCATAGTTAATGCCGAGTAGAAGCAAAGACCACACACGACGAGCTCCAGACACCACAAAGCAGACAAGTCAGCCCAGAGATCATTCCCATCACAGATTATTATTAATGTGCTTCTCAAACTTTCAAAGCATCAACAAACTGGACAAAACTCTAATCAATATTTACAACAAATTCTCTTTTATCCATATTTCCAATAAAATTACAATTAGTGTAATACTAACTGAACTAGTAGTTCATTCAAATTTAAACTGGTTCAATCTGCTCATGTTAAAACTTTTAAAGAGCCATTGACAGGGTCATTACATTTCCCATCAGGTGATTTCCCCTGACAAATGAAAAAGCATTTAACACATGACAATAATTTGAGTAGCACATTTAGGATATAAACATGTAAATGCAAAACTGATAAGTTTTTTTAGAATTATAGCCCAATTAATAACCCGTCAGCAAGCACTGTACAACTGCTTTCAATGATATTCAAACTGAAAATTAGCCAATAGCATTCTCATTACAGGATCACCACTTCCCACATAAAATCATATACATACAAAGAAAAAATAAATTATTATCTGAAATTATTTTTGAGGTTATGGACATGTGGTGCTTTCAATGTTAAAGAAAAATTATTTATCATATTATATAATTAATTAAAAAAACCTCAAAATAATTTAAAGACAATCTTAAGTAATATTGTTATGTGACATTATATAAAATTCATGATATAAGAAAATACTCAGTGATGCAAAGTGACCAATACCTCGATTATCACGGACAACTGTAACTAAATGTATAACTATGCCTAGTAACATCTACTTTGTGTAACAAGTGCTGAGCACTAAATTAGTGACCTCACATTCGTGACTTCAAGGCCATACCCACTGGGACACAGGGCCGGTATAGCCCGACTCTCAAACACGAAGCCACTGGTTTGGTCCCCAGTACTCCTTACACAATGTTACTTTCACGATATAGTGAAAGTCTCATTGAAACATCTACTTTAGCTGCATTGCAATGCGACAGAGCACAGCGTCATGCACCATACAAGACACGAATAAGGACTATACACATCCCACCGACAAGGGTATTACTATGTCCTTAAAATTTCAGGCCTTTAACTAGTCTTTCAGTTAGAACAGATGTAACATCATTATCTTTAAGACTATGAGCTGCAGAAGCTCTGATACAAGCATCTTAGAAGTTTGTTAATCAGTGACATCTGTGCTGAGGGCTGTTTTATCATTACAAGTGCATGTATATTAAACACACAATTAAAATTAGGGCGGTCACCAACTTACAAACATCTGCACTTTGCAATACAAATGTGTGAAACTTGCCACCCTCTGTACTACTGTATTTTATAAAGTATCTCGATTGTACGGTGAAACATCAGGAATGCAACTCGTTTGTATGTTGGGGACCTCAAGCACCACTTTGCGCTGTGTCACTAATCAACCAACTTCCTCAAAAACTGCTTCCCAACATAACTTAGCCAAATTCAATCAGCTATTCCCTACACACACAAGCTTTCACCCATCATGGAAAACCATTTGGTTTAAAGCTCCCTCATATTCTTTGTAGTAGGCAATATCTCAGACCAGCATTTCTCAAACAGTGGGCCACAGCCTCCATGGGAAGCCATGAGAAGGTAAATCTGCTGATGAGTTGTCTGGTAAATTTGGCTGAGAAACACTCTGAGTGTGTTTCTTTGCACAAAAATGGCATAAACGAATAATTTTTAGATGGAGCCTTTCCAAAAGTGAAATTTAACAATTCTAGTCATGGCTCTAAATACCCTAAGAAGACTATGCATTAAAGCTTAAAGCAAGAGGCTAAATATCTAAAATATCTACAGGATCCACACCATGAACTTCAAAATTCCAAAGAAACTGGAAGGGAGCGAGAAGTTGCCTCTTTCTGAGCCTGCGAGTAAGAGGATATATTTCAGCAAGATGACAAGAAATATTTAGCCACCTTTACTAACACCCATAGATGAACTAAGCTGTCTCTTTAACAAGTATAACCACATGCCCCCTTCTTGACTACTGCATTACAGCCACACCATTTGATAACAAGATTATGTTATGGCATGATGTCTCAATATGAAGGGTACTGTACATGCACAAGCCACTTTAACATTGAGAGGGTCCACAACTTACGAACGACCAGGTTAAGAAAATCTGGACTTGTGATTGAGATCTATGAAAAATGCTACCAACATTTAAAAATATTTTACAAAGACAAATCTGCAGTTACGAACAAGACTGACAAACATTCTATGTACTAATGGTTTCTACAGGAAATGGGTCACAAGCAACCAACAACTGGTTCATAAATTAGACATGTCCAACACTTGGGTATCTTTATTGAGAAAATATTTTGCCAATCAGTGGCTTCATCAGTCCCTCAGCCTGGAGTCAATGTAATCAGTCCATTAATCTTCAAGACCGATGGACTGATTACCTCAAACATCTTCTGATCTTCATTCTCCTTTGAACAGGACTGATGAAGCCACTGGTTGGCGAAATGTTTCCTCAATAAAGATACCCAAGTGTTGCACTTGTGTCTAATTTATCAACTTGTTGGTTCTCTGAACCGTTTACCAATAAGCTGGAACACCAGGAATGCAACTCGTTCGTTTGTTGGGGACCCCCTGTATAATTCACGGTCTTATGGGCACATGTGTGTACATAAAATGTCATTTATGCCCACCCACAAATTGTTGCATTTCCTATAAACTTCTTAAAATTACATTTTTCCAAATAACCCAAACCCCATGAATTGTAACACAATGACCATACATTTGCTTCCACTGTCAACTGATCACTGATATTCAAATGTTCTTTTGAATTTTAGATTATTCTAAAATATCTTATTGACAAAAATTTTACATATTAGTTAAACAATTATTGGAACTATAGTTCGAGTTACATAGCAAAAAAAAAAAAAAAAAATAACTATCGGCTATCAGCCTTATCCCACTGTATACAGTGGACCCCCGGTGTTCGTTCTGCTCAAAACACTCCCTTTTATGTAAGTGTATTTTTTTAAATGCTTTTATAAGTGTAGTTTTGGGGGTCTAAAAGGACTAGTCTACTTTACATTATTTCTTAAGGGAATAAATTCGGTTGGTAATGGCACTTGAGCAGCATTCTGTTACGAAAAATGGACGAACACCGGGGGTCCACTGTACTCAAATACTCAAATGATTATTACATTCATGGGAGAGAACGCTAAACCCATAGGGGTTCTACAATGCCTGGGGGAACGGGGGACAATCACGCTCGATCCAAGGAAGGTCAGATCCAATTCCATGTATCAAGAGCCCCTCACCAGCACCAATGAACCTCCCTTGAGAGGCACATACTCAAAGGAACGAACACATGAGCAACCCTTGTAAAAACCTCATCACTGTATTCGCAACCCACAAGTTGGAGAAATATTAAATGACACTTGTCTCTTTCTGGAACGTTATCAAGTCAGGACCATAATCCAAGATGGACTGAAACATATGTAAATTTAACTCCAATTTCTGGGTTAGTTGTGAACTGTTCCAGCCATGGCAATATGACATTATGACTCACGAAATCGTAAGGACACGACTGCATTGGTTTGGAGTTTTATGACTCTCTGATCGCGGGTTCTATCCCCTCCCGTGGTATGGTTTAATACAGTATAACATTATTAATCCAATGTGGTAAGAGTCTCCGTAAAGTCCCAGTTGAAAGCATATCTCTTCTCCAGAATTTACAATCCTGGTGATCATATTATCACTCTTAAATATAAACCTTTGTAGTATTCACTTTTACTGTAGTTTTCGTTTATTGTTAGATGTGTGAGTACTTCTGCATTTATAAAAACAACAGGCACTCAAGACTCATAAAATCCCAAATTATTTATTATACAGCCTCTCCTCACTTAACGACGGAGTTCCGTTCCTAAGACCACGTCGGTAAACGAATTCGTCGCTAAGTGAGGAGCATACTATACTGGTAGTGGGTTTGTGTCAACCATCTTTGATATTGTTTTAATGTCACCTTTGCACCATTTATAACATTTCTGGTATATTTTTAAATGTTTATATGGCAGTGTACAGTGGACCCTCGGTTAACGAATACCCCGAAAATCGTGCAATTATGTAAGTATAATTTTGTAAGTTCTTGTGGAAGTGTATTTTTGGGGGTCTGAAATAGACTAACCTACGTGAAATTTTTCCTTAAGGGAGTAAATTCGTTCGGTAATGGCACTTGAGCAGACTTCAGGAGTGAAGTTTTTACGAAACTCGGGGGTCCACTGTACTGTATATTGTAATAAACGTAGAGGAAATAGCTCTAATATACATTATTTAGGTATGCATACTGGTCAGAGAGCCTGTCGTAAGTCCGAATCGTCGTAACGAGTACGTCGCTAAGCGAGGAGAGGCTGCATACACAAAAAACCCACATGTAGGAGAAGGCTTACGATGATATTTCAGTCCAACTTGGAACATTAACTAGTTACACACTATTAATTACATCCTTTTATAAATCATAATAAATGAAGGAACACTGACACAAAGCTAAAAAGTGGCAAATAAGACATAAGAAGAGAGCAACTTTACTGAGATGTATCGCCTGTGGAACAAGCTTCTGAAGAAGCTCGTTCTATAAGCAAAACCTCTCGGTATAGTTCTCTGTAGTTAGTCTTATTCTGTCCATTAATCAAAGTGAATCAATGCTTCCACACCGATTTGATGATTAATATTCACGATTATCACACTCAATTAATAACTGGTGACACTGCAGCCTCTTATCTATATCCTTATCTCCCAATGTCAACTAAGCTATCATAACTAAGAAACTATCCTTGTAAGCAGTGAGTACTGCATATTATACTGCTTAATAGTTCCTTGGATAATTGCTACTGTGGCCTGATCTCAGACCAGTCTTCCTAATTAGAAAGAAATATTAGAGAAAACACACACAAATGTAAAGATAAGAATATGTTGAATGTAATTAAGAGCTTGTCAATCCAAGTATTCATGAGATGAAAAGAAACACCTGCAATCTTGCTAGAGTATAGCTTGATGTTATACACCTGCAATCTTGCTAGAGTATACCTTATGTTATACACCTGCAATCTTGCTAGAGTATAGCTTGATGTTATACACCTGCAATCTTGCTAGAGTATAGCTTATGTTATACACCTGCAATCTTGCTAGAGTATACCTTATGTTATACACCTGCAATCTTGCTAGAGTATAGCTTGATGTTATACACCTGCAATCTTGCTAGAGTATAGCTTGATAAATGTTATACACTTGCAATCTTGCTAGAGTATAGCTTGTTAAATGTGACACACTGGTAATCTTGCTAGAGTACATCTTGTTAAATGTGACACACAGGCAATCTTGCTAGAGTATAGCTTGTTAAATGTGACACACTGGTAATCTTGCTAGAGTACATCTTGTTAAATGTGACACACAGGCAATCTTGCTAGAGTATAGCTTGTTAAATGTGACACACTGGCAATCTTGCTAGAGTACAGCTTGTTAAATGTGACACACAGGCAATCTTGCTTGAGTACAGCTTGTTAAATGTGACACACTGACAATCTTGCTAGAGTATAGCTTGTTAAATGTGACACACTGGCAATCTTGCTAGAGTATAGCTTGTTAAATGTGACACACTGGCAATCTTGCTAGAGTATAGCTTGTTAAATGTGACACACTGGCAATCTTGCTAGAGTATAGCTTGTTAAATGTGACACACTGGCAAACTTGCTAGAGTACAGCTTGTTAAATGTGACACACTGGCAATCTTGCCAGTGCAATGTAGTATAATGTATAACACTATGACAAGACATATACATATTATTTTTGCTTTCATAAAGATATTTACATCCTGCATGTTTTGTTTTTTCAACATGTTGGTCATCTCCCACTGAGACAGTTACACACATAAATGTCCTATATCCTCTTTTTTGTTTTTTTAAGTAAAAGAGCCATTATTTTCTCCACCCTTATTTGCCTTATTCATGTGAAGGTGATTGTAGAGGTAGTACAGCTGCATAAAAGTAAATATTGTGCTGAAAATATATCTGTAAATACTCTCTCACTAATTTAACAAAAAGCACAATACCATGACTGGAACTACACACAATTAACCTGCCTATAAGAGAAAGAGACTTAAGTGCGTGGCTAGTTAGTGGGCCAAGTCAGACCGGAACATCGTCTGACTAGGTGCAGGTTGTGCACTAACAAGAAAGCTAAGAAATAATAACAAGCCTGCCGACGCTGTCCTATGATCATCACTTGAAAGTCAAGGTATTCTGTAGCTCAAAAAAGCTTAAATTCATTTTTTTTAAAATTTCAAATGCCGTTTTCCTTTGCATAAAATACAGGGTACAGTACTAGCAGTCTCTCCAATGATGCAGAGTTTTAAGGTTTGTGTCTAAAATTCAGAGAATGTAGATATCGATGAATTACCATATTAGGCCAAGAATCTCTGTGAATCACTTATTTTTAGTTTTTCTGCCAGATTTCCATTCTCTAGTGTTGAGTTCATTCTGCCCTTCTTCCATGCTCTTCTTGGCTTTTGTCTCTATGTTAGTGGAAGAATTATGGATTATCCCTCTCACTCTTATCTACTCTCTACAGGGCAATATAAATCTTTACTCTTTCTCTGCATTTCAGTTGAAAATATTTATAATTTTGTAGTTGGACTCTCCCCAGAGTCCAGCTTACTACTGTATATATAATTTCGTTAGTTGGACTCTCCTCAAAGTCCAGCTTACTACTGAACTTATGTCAGAAAACATGGTATTCCTTCATAATTACACTTCCTGTAGAGCAGACCTCAATTGTTCATCTTGTATATTCCTTAGTTTCACCTGCAGGTGGTAACAGCATGTCAACAGTGATCACTTGCTTCCAGGGACATTCCATATTCACTTTCCATTACTTCCATCTTGTTGAAGGTAAAAGTGCGATCCAGTCTTGCTGGTTCTTCATTTCTTGTTGACTCTTAACATGTTGTCTCAGGAAGGTCAACACAGGTGGTAAATAAAAACTTGTAATAATGTTGGTAGAATTACCAATATGTTAGGTAAAAGGACACAAATAATGGGACAAAGCTCCCGGAGTTTTGTTGCATTAGTGCTCTGTCAAATCATAACAGCTTGACAAAGCTCCTGGAGAGCAAAACGTTGCCACAATGAGAGACTGGAAAGTCAAGCACAGTTCAAGAAAATTAATGAAAAAAAGATGGAAATATGCAATCAAGTGTTGCTGGAGAGGCATTAAATTCTCTTGCTGAATTTCAATGTGTAGTACAGTATATGCTGTATACCTTTACTTACTAAAAATAAGGTTTTTTAATAACAGTAGTAGCAGGGAGTTAGTTAGGACTAGTAGTAGATGTAGTCGAGCTAATTAGGAAAAATATATCACTAAAAGTTTCAGAATTTTTTTTTACCTATTTCATTTAGGTTTATATCATAATTTCAATTTTCAACATGAATTCTAAAAAAAAATTTAAGTACTAATAACAAAGAGCATTAAATGTTTTCAATGCTGTACAAATGAGTTTTCTTCAGAATGATAAATACAGCCTCTCCTCACTTAATGACGGAGTTCCGTTCCTAAGACCACGTCGGCAAACAAATTCATCGCTAAGTGAGGAGCACACTATAATGGTAATGCGTTTGTGTCAATCATCTCTGATATTGTTTTAATATCACCTTTGCACCATTTATAATATTTTTAGTATACAGTGGACCCCCGAGTAACGAACAAAATTCATTCCAGAAGCCTGCTCAAATGCCATTACCGATCGAATTTACTCCCTTAAGAAATAATGTCAAGTAGGTTAGTCCATTTCAGACCCCCAAAAATACACTTACAAAAGCACTTACAATATTATACTTACATAATTGTACGATTTCTGGGGTGTTCGTAACTCGGGGGTCCACTGTATTTTTAAATGATTATACAGTACTTTACTGTATATTGTAATAAACATAATAGAGGAAATCAGCTCTAATATACATTATTTAGATAAGCATACTGGTCAGAGAGCCCGTTGTAAGTCTGAGTCGTCATTAAACGAGTACGTCATTAAGTGAGGAAAGGCTGTAATTCTGACAAAGTACACAGGAAAATGTCCTGATGCTAGTGACTCTTGATCTAAGGAATTTGAGCTACCCTTCTTTTCCTTGGATCAAATCTGATATCTCATTCCCCAGGCACTGTATAACCCCTATAGGTTTAGTGCTTTTCCATGAAAAAAAAATTGTGAACTTGGCGAGTGGTGCTAGTGCCAGAGTCACATCAAACAATATGAGGCCCAACCTCAGACTTTCTTACTGACAGCATGACGAACCAGGCTGTTGCTACTAGCAAATTCCCGATTTTTTCCCCCTAAAAATGCCACTTATTTTATACACTGAAAGTTCAGAATCTTATACTACAGAGAATTAAAAAAAATTATACTTAGTGATCTTTTTTTTGTATTGTCTTGGCAATTGCCAATTGAAACACAAGTACTTTTTTTTACTGTGTTGGCCATTACTCAACAATGAAGGTTAATGGCTTTACATTTATCCCACCTCTGATTTTGTTATACAGTATACACTCACGTATTTCAAATTACAGTCGTACCTCGAGTTACAAACTTAATTAGTTCCAGAAGGCTGTTCGAGTGCCGATACCGAACGAATTTATTTCCATAAGGAAATGCATAATTGTTCGAGTTGGGAGCTGCTCATAACTCGAGGTACCACTGTACTCAATACTAATTTCATTCACTTTCCTGTACTATTTTCCTATGAAACAAAATTCATCAGTTCTACATATGAACTTAAAATACTAAGAATGATTTGTTAGGATAAAAATCTAAGCTGTAAAGTACAGTGATGGATACACACCTCTCAGTGTATATACCACGATGCTAAAGTACAGTGAGGGATACACACCTCTCAGTGTATATACAGTGGACCCTCGGTTTTCGTACAGCTCCCAACTCGAACAATTATGTAAGTGTATTTTTGTAAGGGCTTTTGTAAGTGTATTTTTGGGGGTCTGAAACAACTAATCTAATTTACATTCGTCCTTATAGGAACAAATTCATTCAGTAACAGCACTCGAACAGCATTCTGGAAAGAATTATCAATGAAAACCGAGGGTCCACTGTACCACGATGCTAAAGTACAGTGAGGGATACACACCTCTCAAGTGTATATACCATGATGCTAAAGTACAGTGAGGGATACACACCTCTCGGTGTATATACAATGATGCTAAAGTACAGTGAGGGATACACACCTCTCAAGTGTATATACAGTGGACCCCCGCCTAATGAACACCCCGGAAATGAATTTTGCTCGTTAGGCGGGGGTCCACTGTACCATGATGCTAAAGTACAGTGAGGGATACACACCTCTCAGTGTATATACCATGATGCTAAAGTACAGTGAGGGATACACACCTCTCAGTGTACAGTGGACCCCCAGAAATCGGCTGGTCTGATTATCGGCCTGCTTGATTTTCGATCGCTTTTTTCAGGCCCAATTTTTCCCCAATTATCGGCCATTTCCCTGATTATCAGCCCGCGTACCAGACCTGTCCGCCTCCCCGCGCAGGCGTTGTGAGCCAGTCTAGCTTTGTTTACCATTGAGTGAACATTACCCAGCACGCTCATTCAAACATTTCACAATAAATTTACAGTGGACCCTCGGTTAGCGGCCGACTTTACGGCTCCCGGTTAGTGGTCGTTCCTGTTAGCGGCTGACTTTACGGCTCCCGGTTAGTGGCCGTTTTTTCGGTTAGCGGCCGTATGGGACGCGTCAACCCGTGTCTCTCTCTCGCTGAGTAAGGAATACTCTGCATGTTCATCCAGTCATCCGTTCATTTTGGTGCTTGTTTATTGATTGTGACTGAAATAAGCCACCATGGGGCCAAAGAAAGTTCAGAGTGCCAGCCCTTTCGTAAAGGGCTGAGAGAGGAGAATGTGCCTACTTTAGTGATTCTATGATATGTATGATACTAAAGCAGCAGGAGTTGATAAAGACTATAGCGCCAGCCAGCGATAAAGTGTAGCAAGTTGAACGATTAAGAGATAGAAAAATGACGACAAGAATCTTAACTCCTCCATTGTTGTTTGAGGTATATAGGGGCACTGAGAACAACGCTGCCCTCTGCCAGCTCCTCCAAGGTAAGTGTACGTAAATATATATTTCTTATTTATAATGTAAATATTTCTTATTTATAAATTAAGGTGTAAATATTTCTTATTTATAAATTATGTACATTGTTTCAGTGTGAATATTGTTGAGGGCTTATGCTGCCACCCACCACTACCACTATATGTACGGCTTATGGTCAGTGGCCCTTATAAACCAAACAACAACAACACAACCCCCACCAGTCCTCGCATTCGTAGACACATTTTATTCATTCTAGAGTATATGTCATGTTTCTAAGTTATTAATATTGTTTATTATGTCATATTAGATGAATTGTGATAGATAAATAAGCTGAAGTGTTGATATTAGTGTCATTGAAGAACTATCTTGTCCTGTCTCCAAACAAACTCCTGCCGCCGCCACCACTAGCCACATATGTAATGACATTTTATTCATTCTAGAGTGTATATGAGGTTTCTGTGTTATTTATATTGTTTATTATGTCATATTAGATGAATTGTGATAGATAAATAAAACATATAGAGTTGATACTATTTGCATCATGTTGAAGGAGTATTTTGTCCTGTCTCCAAACAATACTCTCCTCCTGCCTTCAATAAAGGTATGTAATAGTGATTTAAATGTTCATTTATCCATTTCTTTAGTCATTTTATTTAGTTCTCATTGTTTTGTATGTAAAACTATAGTTAATCTTAAAAAAAAAAAATTTTTTGTTGACATTTTTTGTCTGGAACGAATTAAATTTTTTTTTTTTTCAACAAGTCGGCCGTCTCCCACCGAGGCAGGGTGACCCAAAAAGAAAGAAAATCCCCAAAAAGAAAATACTTTCATCATCATTCAACACTTTCACCACACTCATACATAATCACTGCCTTTGCAGAGGAGCTCAGATACGACAGCTGAGAAAAGTCCCTCCCAGCTGTCACTATCTCAGACCCCTCCTTTAACCCTTTGGGGGTCGACAGGCCTTCTCAGGAAAGTGTTCCTGGGGTCGAAAAATTTTTGGAAAAAAAAAATTAATTTTTTCTTATGAAATGATAGAGAATCTTTTTCCGATCATAACGCCACCAAAATTATGAAATTTGATCGAAAACTAACGGAATTATGCTTTCGCGAAGTTATCGGTAGCCATGACACTTACGCATCGGCGATATTGCCCACTTTGAGCCATATTTTCGACAAATTCCAATGTTTCAGTCTCCTAAACCTATAGCTATTTCGATAGAACTCCATTTCTTCTATCAATTGAGTACAAAAAACTGCCTATTTACCAATTTCATCTACCCAAAATAGTGGTCAGAAAATGACAATTTTCCAATTTCACACAAATTTCAAACGATGCCAATTTCAAAATAGGGTCCAGAATAAACAAGGCAGACATTCCTGGCACTAAAATAACATGTTCTCTGTTCATTAGTCACGTCTCCAGGCCCCTGTTCCATTACTTTTGCTTTTCATTTTGAATTTTTATTCTCACAAAAAATAGAAGATTTACTGTTATGTATACAACTGCATCATTATAAAAATGGTACAAATAATATCAGAGCACTTGTGCATGAATATAAGACTCGCCAGTTGATGTGTATTGGAGGCATGGTGTGATTTGTTTACTCTTGAACATCGTCAAAATCGAACATTTTCGCTACTTTGAGCTCAATTTCAAGGTACTTGTCATTGTCATACCAATCAAAATCATCTCTATGTCTGTAATATATCTTCCATTCTATCAAATGAGACCAAGAAAACGAGAATACATCAATATATGCCATACGAAAATCGACTGCAAAGTCGCTGTTTTAATCGAAAAAAACGGTCAGAGTTTTTTTTCTCTCATTATGCAGTATGTACTGCAGGATTTTTTTTATACTGCGCACACTGACCACACAGACCCATTCTTTCATATGTATGCCTACCAGACGTTTTCTGCTTAAATTGAGGCCGCTAGAATTTGGGCGTACTAGTACGGCACCAACCCCTGCTCGTAAAACGTACTAGTACGGCACCGACCCCCAAAGGGTTAAAGTGCAGGCATTGTACTTCCCATTTCCAGGACTCAAGTCCAACTAAATCAATTAACTGGTTTCCTGAATCCCTTCACAAAATGTTACCCTGCTCACACTCCAACAGATCGTCATGTCCCAAAAACCATTCGTCTTCATTCACTCCTATCTAACACGCTCACACATGCTTGCTGGAAGTCCAAGCCCCTCGACCACAAAACCTCCTTTACCCCTTCCCTCCAACCTTTTCTAGGACGACCCCTACCCCGCCTTCCTTCCCCTACAGATTTATACGCTCTCCAAGTCATTCTACTTTGATCCATTCTCTCTAAATGACCAAACCACCTCAACAACCCCTCTTCAGCCCTCTGACAAATACAGTGGACCCTCGGTTAACGAATACCCCGGAAATCGTGCAATTATGTAAGTATAATTTTGTAAGTTCTTGTGGAAGTGTATTTTTGGGGGTCTGAAATAGACTAACCTACGTGAAATTTTTCCTTAAGGGAGTAAATTCGTTCGGTAATGGCACTTGAGCAGACTTCAGGAGTGAAGTTTTTACGAAACTCGGGGGTCCACTGTACTTTTAGTAACTCCACACCTTCTCCTAATTTCCACATTCCGAATTTTCTGCATAATATTTACACCACACATTGCCCTTAGACAGGACATCTCCACTGCCTCCAGCCTCCTCCTCGCTGCAGCATTTGCAACCCATGCTTCACACCCATATAAGAGTGTTGGTACCACTATACTTTCGTACATTCCCTTCTTTGCCTCCATGGATAACGTTTTTTGTCTCCACAGATACCTCAATGCACCACTCACCTTTTTTCCTTCATCAATTCTATGGTTAACCTCATCCTTCATAAACCCATCCGCTGACACGTCAACTCCCAAATATCTGAAAACATTTACTTCTTCCATAATCCCTCTCTCCAATGTGATATCCAATTTTTCTTTATTTAAATCGTTTGATACCCTCATCACCTTACTCTTATCTATGTTCACTTTTAACTTTCTACCTTTACACACTCTCCCAAACTCGTCCACTAACCTTTGCAACTTTTCTTTATAATCTCCCATAAGCACAGTATCATCAGCAAAAAGTAACTGTGTCAACTCCCATTTTGCATTTAATTCTCCATAATTTAATCCCACCCCTCTCCCCAACACCCTAGCATTTACTTCTTTTACAATCCCATCTATAAATATATTAAACAACCATGGTGACATTACACATCCCTGTCTAAGACCTACTTTTACCGGGAAGTAATCTCCCTCTCTCCTACACACCCTAACCTGAGCCTCACTATCCTCATAAAAACTCTTTACAGCCTTCAGTAACTTACTACCTATTCCATACACTTGCAACATTTGCCACATTGCTCCCCTATCCACTCTATCATATGCCTTTTCTAAATCCATAAATGCAATAAAAACTTCTCTACCTTTATCTAAATACTGTTCACATATATGCTTCACTGTAAACACTTGATCTACACATCCCCTACCCACTCTAAAGCCTCCTTGCTCATCTGCAATCCTACTCTCTGTCTTACCTCTAATTCTTTCAATAATAACCCTGCCATACACTTTACCTGGTATACTCAGTAAACTTATTCCCCTATAATTTTTACACTCTCTTTTATCCCCCTTCCCTTTATATAAAGGAACTATACATGCTCTCTGCCAATCCCTAGGTACCTTCCCCTCTTTCATACATTTATTAAACAAAAATACCAACCACTCCAGCACTATATCCCCCCCTGCTTTTAACATTTCTGTCATGATTCCGTCAATTCCAGCTGCTTTACCCCCTTTCATTCTACGTAATGCCTCACGCACCTCCCCCACACTCATTAATTCTTATGGTGAATATTATTTGGTTAAAGGCCTAGCTCCTGGAACGGATTACAGCCGCTAACCGAGGGTCCACTGTATTGTGTTTATTGCTTGTTTAGTGATTGTCACTGTGAAATAAGTCACCATGGGTCCAAAGAAGCTTCCTAGTGGCACCCCTGTGGTAAAGAAAGTGAGGAAAACCATCGAACTGAAGAAATAGATAGTAGAAAAATATGAGCGGCGTAAGTGTGGGGGAGCTTGCCAGGATGTACTACAACAAAAACAAATCTACTATCACCTCTATTCTGGCAAAGAGAAAAGAACTCAAGGAAGCTGATGTAGCAAAAGGTGTTAACATGTTTGCCAAAAATAGATAAAAAACAGTGGATGAGGTTGAGAAGTTGTTGGCGGTGTGGATCAATGAAAAACAGATAGCGGGTGATAGTTTCCATGGCGATAATTTGTGAAAAGGCAAGGCAGTTGCACGCAGATCTTGTCAAGAAAATGCCTGGAACCAGTGCTGATGGGAGTGATTTTAAGGCCAGCAAAGGCTGGTTTGACAAATTTAAGAAACGTATTGTGGCATTGGGCAAGTCCCTGGGGTTAGAGGTGAGTGGCGAGGATGTGGAAGAGTTGGTGGAGGACCACAGGGTAGAACTAACCACTGAAGAGCTGCAAGAGCTTCATCTGGAACAGCATCAGACCAGAGTAGAGGAAATTGCTTCACAGGAGGAGGAAGATAGACTGGAGATGCCTTCTTCAGAGATTAAGGAGATTTGTTCAATGTGGAATAAGGTGCAGGCATTTGTTGAAAAATACCACAATGAGCAAGTTGAAATAAGCCATCTCTGCAACAAGTTCAGTGACAAAGCCATATTGCACTTCAGGAACATATTAAAGAGGCGCCAGAAAAAGAGGACTGTGGACAGTTTTTTTGTGAGACGGGGGTCCAGCGACTCAAGCTGGTCCTAGTGGCATTAAAAGACAAAGAAGGGAAGTAACCCCAGAGAGGGACTTGTTACCTGAAGTCCTTTTGGAGGGGGATTCTCCTTCCAAACACTAAGCCCTCCCTCACTCCTCCTCCCTATCTTCCAGATGCCAGCAAGTCTCTTCAATAAAGGTAAGTAAATGTTATTTTAAATGTAAATTTATTGTGTGTTGTTATGTGTTTTGTGTATGTAAAACTATAGTTAATCTTAAAAAAATGTATTTTTTGTAAATATTTTTGAGTGTCTGGAACGGATTAATTGTATTTACATTATTTCTTATGGGAAATAATGGTTCAGATATCTGCCAGTTCGATTTTAGGCCTAGCTCCTGGAACGGATTATGGCTGATTTCCGGGGGTCCACTGTATATATACCACGATGCTAAAGTACAGTGAGGGATACACACCTCTCAGTGTATATACCACGATGCTAAATACTTAACACCCACAGATAATGTTCTTTTACACTTGTCACATGGTTCTCGTTTTTCAAAACACAGTCCCCAACTCTAGTGTAAACACTGTACATCAACATTTTCCTATCATCTGTTCCCCTAGTAATGCACTACCGCCATGTCATTGATGTCAGAGTCCCTCGCGTAGCTCTACGTCATGAGCTCAGCTCACTCAGATAAGTCATCAGAGGTAAAATTTGGCCGAGATATGAGAGAATGGGTCTGCACAGTGAGTGTACACAGTATATAAAAAAAATAGCCTCCCCGTGCAGTGCATAATGGGAAAAGCAAAATGCTGAACATGTGTTTGGCTTAAAATAGTGACTGGGTTGTTTTATAGGATGGTTTTTCATGGTTTTGTTGGCTGTTTCTTGCGCTCAAAGTAGCAGAAACATTAATTTTTTTAGTGATTTTCCTGAGGATGGATAAGGTCACCCTACACCTCCAGTCTGTTTTGCAGATTTTAAAAGGTGAGGTTCAGTTACTGGGACACTGTAAATAATGACCAATCATTTCTGGTTATATTTTATTATCCAGGAAATAGAGTAAATCTTTTATTTTTATTATTATGAATTTAAAATGGAAGGAATGTGTAATGAAGGAGGCTTTGGGATGTGATTAATAAAACAGAGGAAATGTTGTTTTAGTCCCTGGAATGTCTACATTGTTTTATGTTCACTGGAGTGAGAGAAACCAGATGGCCAAACTTTTGAGTCCTGAAGATGGGAAGTACAGTGCCTGCACTCTGAATATAGGTTAAGGATATTTGCTGTTTTGAACTGTAGTACTGCCATGCCTCTGACAAGATAGTGACAGAGTGATGGTGAAAGTATTTCTTCTTTTTCGGGTCACACTACCTTGGTGGGAGACAACCAGTGTTCAAAAAATTTAATTATTTTTGAACTGTGTAAAATTGGCCAAATTAGCAACTTCTATACACTTTATAGGGTAGTTTTAATAACTGAATGGGTGATTTCTAGTGTTCAATGAACAGAACAGAAGGCATACTAGTGAAATAGCTAAGAATTTGATTGAAAGAAGCAATGGAAATTACTGATGCATAAATTGCACCTAGACCAAACTCTTTACACCTGAATAATTCCGTAAGTTTTCCATCGTGCTTTTGGTGATAATTCTTTCTTTTTCTTTCAACAAATCGGCCGCTTCCCTCCAAGGCAGAGTGGCCCAAAGAGAAAAACAAAAGTTTCTCTTTTTAACTTTAGTAATGTATACAGGAGAAGGGGTTACTAGCCCCTTGCTCCCGGCATTTTAGTCGACTCTTACGACACACATGGCTTACGGAGGAAGAATTCTGTTCCACTTCCCCATGGAAGTGTTAATACCTTCAAAAAAGATTCTCTGCCATTTCAGAAGAAAAAAAAATTAAAAAAAAAAAAAGTGAACACTTGGAGCAATATTAGTTTGAGGGGTCTGGACAGTGAAAGGGTTAGCAGACAAATAGGCAGGAGCAAGTAGCCAGTACAGTGGTCCCTCGGTTTTCGGTCATCTCCAAACTCGCCCTTTTATGTAAGTGTATTTTCGTAAGTGCTTTTGCAAGTGTATTTTTGGGGGTTTGAAATAGACTAACCTACATGACATTATTTCTTAAGGAAGTAAATTCGTTCGGTAATGGCACTTGAGCAGCATTCTGGAAAGAATTTTTGGCGAAAACCGAGGGTCCACTGTAATGATGAGTGGGGTGGATAGAGATGAGATAGTTTTGCTGTTATTGTAACAATAATGGACAATGAACCTTGTCATTTCCAAATCAACCCACATGGTGGATCTTGTTCAGGGAAACCGGCAGGCTGGACTGGAGTCCTGGAGATGGGAAGTACAGTGCCTGCACTCTGAAGGAGGGGTGTTAATGTTGCAGTTTTATAACTGTTAAATCGAGGGTTTACAGGCAGGCCCCACTTTACAGTGCTTCACTTTATGACATTTTTCTAATGCAGCAGTTTTCAATTATATACCCGTTCTTTATTTATTCAGACTTCCTATAATAAATATATTCACCACTCGCTATAAGCTCAGGATAAAAATATTTTAAGTAACGTGTGTACTGTATACACATTTTTTAGGCCTTGCTCTATTGCTCACTTAATATATTATAGTGTGGAGAAAATTCTCCAAAGGAGGGGGGTATGCACCCTTACTACCCTTGGTAAGGGCCCTCACCCTTTCCACCCTTAGGAAAGGGCCAGAGGAGGCGCGTCTGGCTGCATAAACAATTTAAGTCAAGCCAGATGTACTGTCAACAGTGTGTCAAGAATTGTGCTGACCACAGCACCACGAGGCACCTCGTGGCACCACATGGCTGCACGAGACTGCAAAAGGCAGCACGAGCGGTCAGATTGAATTTGGCCACCGCAAGAACGGGTCATACGACTCTAGGGGTCATGCGGCGCGAGGCGACGTAAATCAACATAGACATTACTCGTACGCGTCCGTTAATCTCCACTAACGTCGGGAAATGAGATAAAAACTCTGTTCCAGTGCGTTTAGTGAATAACATCAACATTGCAGTATATTCAGAAGTGTGCGCAGCTTCAGACTGCAAAAAGAGAAATGTAGAGACAATCGCAAGTGAACTCCATCGAAACAAGATGGATTCTTCAGCGGCATTCTACAATCAAGACAGCATTTCCGCCGTATATGGTGGAGCCAACACCATCGCTCAAAGTTACACAAGCAAGGTAAGAATTTGATGTTCTGGTCATATAGGGGACTGCGCAGTTCTTGTAGTCAAGAACATTCAAATTTTTACCTATTGACGGCGGTTATGCGTGGACTTTTTAGTCCAAAACAGTGAGTAAAACGCCTTTCAGTCCATCTAAGACTGAAATATGGACATACGCTCCTTTGGGGCAATATATTATAATAAATCCCTTGATGTTTATCTTACAGCCCTGTGGAGAGTGAGGCCATAGATGTTTCCCTTGTGTAGGAGTCGGGGATGGCTGCGACTTCTTGGATTCATCAAGAAGATAAGTAACATACAGTCCACGTTATCGTTGGAGACCCATCCTCCACAATAGTGTAAACATGTTATCAGGCTTTTATATGCATTTGAGAGTGTAAAAAGGCTATGTTTTACTTTACAACGATTTTCACTATACAGCAGTAGCCCGGAACCTAACCTGCAGTATAAGCAGGGATCTCCTGTACAGCACTAGCCCGGAACCTAACCTGCAGTATAAGCAGGGCCCTCCTGTACAGCAGTAGCCCGGAACCTAACCTGCAGTATAAGCAGGGCCCTCCTGTACAGCAGTAGCCCGGAACCTAACCTGCAGTATAAGCAGGGCCCTCCTGTACAGCAGTAGCCTGGAACCTAACCTGCTGTATAAGCAGGGCCCTCCTGTACAGCAGTAGCCCAGAAACTAACCTGCAGTATAAGCAGGGCCCTCCTGTACAGCAGTAGCCTGGAACCTAACCTGCTGTATAAGCAGGGCCCTCCTGTACAGCAGTAGCCCAGAACCTAACCTGCAGTATAAGCAGGGCCCTCCTGTACAGCAGTAGCCTGGAACCTAACCTGCAGTATAAGCAGGGCCCTCCTGTACAGCAGTAGCCCAGAACCTAACCTGCAGTATAAGCAGGGCCCTCCTGTACAGCAGTAGCCCAGAACCTAACCTGCAGTATAAGCAGGGCCCTCCTGTACAGCAGTAGCCCGGAACCTAACCTGCAATATAAGCAGGGCCCTCCTGTACAGCAGTAGCGCGGAACCTAACCTGCTGTATAAGCAGGGCCCTCCTGTACAGCAGTAGCCTGGAACCTAACCTGCAGTATAAGCAGGGCCTTCCTGTACAGCAGTAGCCTGGAACCTAACCTGCTGTATAAGCAGGGCCCTCCTGTACAGCAGTACCCTGGAACATAACCTGCAGTATAAGCATAGCCCTCCTGTACAGCAGTAGCGCGGAACCTAACCTGCTGTATAAGCAGGGCCCTCCTGTACAGCAGTAGCCTGGAACCTAACCTGCAGTATAAGCAGGGCCCTCCTGTACAGCAGTAGCCTGGAACCTAACCTGCAGTATAAGCAGGGCCTTCCTGTACAGCAGTAGCCTGGAACCTAACCTGCTGTATAAGCAGGGCCCTCCTGTACAGCAGTACCCTGGAACATAACCTGCAGTATAAGCATAGCCCTCCTGTACAGCAGTAGCCTGGAACATAACCTGCTGTATAAGCAGGGCCCTCCTGTACAGCAGTAGCCTGGAACCTAACATGCTGTATAAGCAGGGCCCTCCTGTATAGCAGTAGCCAGAAACCTAACCTGCTGTAAAAGCAGGGCCCTCCTATACAGCAGTAGCCAGAAACCTAACCTGCTGTATAAGCAGGACCCTCCTGTACAGTAGTAGCTTGGAACCTAACCTGCTGTATAAGCAAGGCCCTCCTGTACAGTAGTAGCCTGGAACCTAACCTGCTGTATAAGCAAGGCCCTCCTGTACAGTAGTAGCCTGGAACCTAACCTGCTGTATAAGCAAGGCCCTCCTGTACTGTAACAGGCTACATTAAACTTTATCCTTCCTCTTAAATTCTAAGAGGCTTTTTGTAATAAAACCAGAGGCTTACAGCTTTCATGGAATTCAATATAAATTCAGTTAAACAATGTACCCACCATACCTCATAGCCTACTTTAACTTTAATACTAACCATTCTGCACAAGTCTTTCTGAGCAAAGTTTGGTAGATCAGTTGAATAGTTCACAAGGGGTAGTTAGTGCTACAACCCTGCAAACTTTAAAAAAAAAAAAAAATTCTGATAGCCTATATGTTGTAGCTTCTGTAGCTACAAATAACTACTTTCTACGCACTGTGTATCTTTTTAAAACTTCTATGTTCGTATAGAGCTATTTTAATAATGCACCTTCATATTTCAGCATCATCTTCATCCTTCATTATTTATACTAATATCTAGTGCCTGCACTCTGAAGGAGGGACATGGATGATCCAGTTTAGAGGATCATATGTATTGTGATGTCTGTACATCTGCACACTGCTGGCAAGACAGTTACTGAGTGAGTGATGGTGAAGGGGCTTCCTCAAAGTGCCCCAACCAAAGTGGGCGATGGCCGGTGTAGTTAAGAAAAATATCTACACATTATGTATCTTATTTTACCAAGGCTTTTATTATCCTGGCTTTATCATACAGTGCGGCTTTTATTATCCTGGCTTTATCATACAGCATGGCATATATTATCCTGGCTTTATCATATAGTGTGGCTTTTATTATCCTCGCTTTATCATACAGCGTGGGCCAAAAATACACTTACAGCTGTTTCACTATTTTTGTATTTAATTTATCCAAACCTGTAGTATTCCATATCCCTTATTTACATTTTGGAAATGTTATTAAGCTTAGGTGCATTAGTTAAGTGCATACCTACTAAGTGTAAGCCTACTGTATATTTTTTAACCCACAAATTGAAGATAAAACCAATATTTTGAAAAACAAATGATTTGTTTGCAATCGTATTATTACAATTTTGCGAGTCGAACTATTTGATCTGTCCATTACAGAGCAGATTTAATACAGGTCCTGAATGGACAGAAATGGTTTACTTTTAATTTATAGGGTGGCTGTGTATTGCTCCAGCTATGGTAATGTAAACTTTAAGTCATTATTTACCATTTATATTTAAAGCCTAGCCAGTGTGAACACACCTTTTTCAATATCCCTTAACTAAGCAACAACTGCCTTTGGTTAGTTCCAGGGACGGATCTACTGTGAAACTAATGAAGCTTAAGCTTCAGGGCCCCTAATCCCGGAGTGGCCCCAGAAGCCACTTTTAGTCCAGTGCTTAAAAATTTTGGATCTACTGTATAAGAAGTTGCAAAAGTGCCACCATAACAGTTCAAGCTTCAGGGCTCCAGAAATGTAGGTCCACCACTGGTTAATTTGGTAATACAAAACTGGGAAATAAATCATTGCAGCAGGCCTACTGTCAATGTGCACTTTACCACCATAAAACAAAAAAATGTAAAACCCTTGAGTATGTCTACAATGTCCAAACTCAATCTTGTGATAGTTTTTAAGTCAATTATAACATTAAGTGCTTCTGGAGAAACTGTAAATACATTTTTATCTGACAGCCACTGAAGCCATGCCAGTACCCATGGCTACACTATATTTTTCAAATACAGTGGACCCCCGGTTATCGTACTGCTCCCAACTCGAACAATTATGTAAGTGTATTTTTGTAAGTACTTTTGTAAGTGTATTTTTGGGGGTCTGAAACGGACTAATCTAATTTACATTTGTCCTTGTGGGAACAAATTCGTTCGGTAGCGGCACTCGAACAACATTCTGAAACGAATTATGGCCAATAACCAGGGGTCCACTGTATATCTAAAACCCAAAGTCTGTTGCCCTGACTGGTAAATATGCAGGTAAATAAATTTAAGGTTATATTTTCCAATAAATTTAAAGATTTTGTTTTGAGGTATTTCCAGGTTTCATGCATTATCAATTGCTCCAAGGTAATCATGATTACAAAAATTATTTTTAAGTCTGAGGGATAATTTTTATGTACAAAAAAATAAAAAATCTTCGTTACTTCTGTATATTTAGCCTTTAAGTAAACACAATCGTACAGCACGACCCACAATATTATCAAGTAATGATATTCACTATATGCCTAATATTAACTGGGAAAATTACATACAGTATAATTATATCTTCGCTCCCCAGGATAAGAATGAATTATCTAAATTAATGTTTTGTATAAATCTTTTTACTTACATGTATGCAGAAATAATCATAAATAAAATGACACTTATAAAACATTTTCCATTTTTTTAGAGCCTGAAGTTATTTATTTTCTATAGACAATACCAAAATAAGAATGAAAGTCACCCCAACAGAAGATGCAAGAAAATTACCAGTATTTACCAGTCTTCTAGCGAGCAAAGAAACAAAAAATGCTCAATTTTGACAAATTTCAACTGTTTCGATATGGAAAATATGAAGAACTCACAGCAGGTACAGGATACAAAATGCAGACAGACTATCTTTTACAATGAAAAAGGGTAAAATGACTTAGGAGTAATAAAATCTGATGAGCTTTCATTTAGTTAACAAAAGAAATGCATCAAAGGCCAGGAATATGAACAAGTTGGATTATGAAAGCCTTCAACAGCAAGACAAGTTACACAAATGATGGTATTCAAATCATGTGCACTCTTAAATCCAAAATATAGTGGTCCCTTGAGTTACGATAATTTTGAATTTCTTTTACCCTTGTAAAGAAATTTAACTTCAAGTTGCAATAAAAAATTTGAGATGCAATACACGTTCGATATGATGGCCGGCACATGTGGATGGGCCTCGGCCAACCAGCGACGTGATAGCTTGCTGCTTGGACAGCGTCTGAGTCAATAGAAGCATCAGTGGGAGTATGTGGGGGTGACTTAGCAACCAATCAGCAATGGGAACAACTGTGTTGGTAGTAGCATCTCGATCAATAGCAGCATTTGTACTACAGTTTATTGTTTCCTCTTCAGCTTGAAGCTACTACATGGGTTGTCCGCACCAACTAAACATTGTTTACCCTTCATACACACACACACTGGCCTGGTCACAGACCAGGCTGTGGGGGTGTTAACCCCCAAAACCCTCTCCAGGTATCCTTTGTGTTACAAAGTCATCATGGCCCCCCCTTAAGTGCACAGTCAACAGGCAATTTCTCTGAAGATCAAGTAAAAAATTTTGTAAAAAATATTATGGTTCTCCTTGCAACAAGTAACCTCCTTTCCACAATCTTCCCCACCACCACACCACTTTCCTTGCAACCAGTAATCTCCTTTCCACCCTCTCTCCCCCTACTTCTTCCAACCAGTAATCTTTCCACTGTCTTCCCCACCACTCCTTCCAACCAGTAATCTTTCCACCCTCTTCCCCACCACCACAACACCACTCTCCTAGCAATCAGTAACCTCCTTTCCACCCTCTCCCCCACCACCACACCACTCCTTCCAACCAGTAATCTCTCCACCCTCTCCCCCACTACCACACCACCAACTCTTCAAGTCCAAGATACAGTAAAAGTTGCATTTTGGGGCTTGAGTTATGACAGTTTTGAGGCATGATGCATCTTCTGGAAGAGATTAATGTCATAACTCAATGGACCACTGTATTATATTCTGCTCACAGTCCTTTTAAGGCAGGAAAAATGTCTGCATAGTCAGTAAAACATCTTAACAACTGGAAATGACCCAAAGCAACTGGATTGTACAATACTACTCTAAAACAGTGAAACCTTATAATAAATAAATGAAAAGCCTTAAAAAAAAAATAGATAGATCCCCAATCTACACACAACAGTAACAATTTACTTGAGTGAGAAACAAGGGAAGCAGTAAAAAATAAATCTTGCTAGGCTTGCTATTTGCAGGCCAAGAGATTAAAAATGCAAAACAAAACCACAATGGGGAATCAGTTCAAGGTACCTTCTGCACTGCTGTCAGTGCTTCATCAGGAGCTTTGCAATATAAGGAAAATGAGATGCAAGGATGCCAACATCTGCAGTTCGCAATTCTTCATATATCAGAAATACTGCCTGAACATAGGTACAAGTCTTTAAAAGGAAACACAAATACTTCTTGCAAACTGCCAAATCAGCTAGAATGTGTTTAATGAAACTCTGCAAGCAGCAATAATTTGATTGGTAAAGTAGTCTACAGGGTTGGACTGCAAGAATAGAACTTCTCTTAAAGCATGCCACACAAACAGGCACAATTTAAGGTAAATTAAGCACTAGGTGAAAGCTTTTAGCAAGAATATACTAATTCAGAACATGCTAAAAATTATAATGAAAAAAGGCCTTTCTTTCAATAGAACAGATTGATGCACCAGGATGACCGAACGTGTACCACAAAAAAGTGAGTGTCTTTATTATAATTTATAAGAAAAAACACATAAAAGCCGTTTTTAAATCCTCCAACTAAAAAAACATTCTACAAAGTGCTCTTTGAAATAGTAGCCATTATTACTTTTTAAGAGTTGTAGTTTGTTCTACTATCTCCATGGGGAATTGGAGAAGAATTCTTCCTCTGCAAGCCATGTGTGTCGTAAGAGGCGGCTAAAATGACGGGAGCAAGGGGCTAGTGACCTCTTCTCCTGCATAGATTACTAAATTTAAAAAGAAAAACTTTTGTTTTTATTTTTAGGTCACCCTGCCTTGGTAGGATATGACGGTATCTTGAAAAGAGAAAGAAAAAAGTATGTTGTACTAAGCCTGGTGCTTGTTGACACAATAAGGCTCCTACATGGAGTGCAAAGGCAGACACTACAAATCCTTGGATACTTTTCAAACAGATACACTTGGAACATTTGTTATCCTGAAAATGTTTGGCAATAAATATAGTTTCTGCTAGCTCTAACTTACCCTAGGACAAGCTTTAAGTCTTCTTTAGAAGACAACAAATACAGATAATCTGGAAGGGTTGAAAGCAGTTGGATACACTATCCACAAAAGATGTTGCATTTCACTTCTAAAAATGTGCTTCAGGTTAGATGGGGATTTCACTGCTGGGGTGTCAGACTGCAGGAAGCCATCAAAACAAGATTCATAGTTGTTGCTTGGAATTTTGAAAACCTAACTTGTGTGGGAATGGCAGTTTTTCCTAATCCCAGGAAATTCCAGAATCCATAGTTTTTAAGTCTCCAAAATAAAATTATAAAGGTGGGAAAAGTTTTTCATCTGGGGTACATCTTTGCAGGTCCTTCATGGGTAATGAGCCTTGGCTCCTGAAGAGCCACAAACAAGAATGCAAAACTTTATTTAAAGTTCCTTTTCTGGCTGCTATTTTAACTCAGCTGTGGCTGGAGTGGCCAGTGCAACCTCTCTGCTAACTCAACAGAAAATTCAGAAAAAAAAAACGAAAAGTCAGAATACCCAAGACGGTCATGAGAGAACACTATACTATGGGAGTGGTTCAAGGAGGTATGAGTTGAACATAGAACTAGGACTTATGACATTGATGTCGAAGACCAATTACGGAAGCTCTGCTCTGGTGATGTTTCCACAATGCAGGTTAATCAAATGATTAAGTCAGCAGACATTTTCATACTTCCCAACAAGTAAAATACTCATCAGATCAAAGGTATACAATAAGTTGATGAATAAGACATGTGTGACACCTGGTTATCCTCACTGGAGAGACATTACATCTGCTGAGTATCGAACACGGCAACACCATGAAATCTTGGTATAGGGGATATCTTCTAAAATTCTATTTCTAATCTCTGGACCACCTAATGGACATGATGCGGGTGGGCCCCTCCCACCTATGAAAATGCTTACAACTGCTGCAACTTGTAACATCTTTTAATGATTCTACTATTTAAGTCTCTATCATCATGGCCCTGTATTAGAATGAAAAAACTTGCTATGCAGGTGAAACATCTCATCAATGAAGACATCAGCGTTGCACATGTGTCCTATTCATCCAATAAAACTCTAATGTACCACCACTAATAAATGAATGTAGAAAAAGAGGAATAGTAGTTATGTATTCTTCTAGAGTTAACAGAGCCAAGTTCAACTTCTATATACAGTGGACCCTCGCTATTCGAACACTCCAAACTCACCCTTTTATGTAAGTTTATTATTGTAAGCGCTTTTATAAGTGTATTTTTGGGGGTCTGAAATGGACTAATCTAATTCAAATCATTCCTTATGGGAATAAATTTGTTTGGTAACAGCACTTGAACAGCATTCTGGAATGAAGAATGTTCGAATAGCAAAGGGTCCAATGTAGTTTTATCTGAGAGAGAGAGAAGAGAGAGAGAGAGAGAGAGAAGAGAGAGAAAGAAGAGAGAGAGAGAGAAAGAGAGAGAAGAGAGAGAAGAAAAGAGAGAGAAGAAGAGAGAGAAAAAAGAGAGAGAAGAGAGAGAAGAGAGAGAGAGAAGAGAAGAGAGAAGAGAGAGAAGAGAGAAGAAGGAGAAGAGAGAGAAAGAGAGAGAGAGAGAGAGAAAGAGAGAGAAAGAGAGAAAGAGAGAAAAGAGAGAGAAAGAGAGAAAGAGAGAGAGAGAGAAAGAGAGAGAAAGAGAGAAGAGAAGAAAGAGAGAAGAGAAGAAAGAGAGAAGAGAAGAAAGAGAGAAGAGAAGAAAGAGAGAAGAGAAGAAAGAGAGAAGAGAAGAAAGAGAGAAGAGAGAGGAGAGAGACCAAAATTGACCTAAACCAAACGAGAAGCAGGAAAACAAATGAGAAACTAACAAATTTATAAAAATGTCATAGACAGACTGACTGGGTAACCTAAAAGAAACTTCAACTATGGGACATTATAAACTAGGAAAAAACAAATACACACAGTAACTATAAGAAAAATAAGAGTTACCCATTTAAAATGAGGCAGTGTTAAGGGGAAACTACTGCAAGAAAAATAAAAGTAACCCATTTAAAATGAGGCAGTGTTAAGGGGAAACTACTGTAACTAAGAATGGAGAATAACAGAAATAAACAGGAAGCAGATCAACAATTTAAAACATTAAATGCTTCAAGCTATAAAAATTATAATCAAAATAATAAATACTAAAATTTCAGGCAGAAATAAGGCAGCATATAAGGGTCATACAGAACCTGAGAAATGGAAGGAAATCAGGTTTGATCCAAGGAAGGGGAGGATAACTCCAATAAAAAAAAAAAAAGAGAACAGACACAGAATAGACAGGTGGAAACAAGTTGCACAAAGTTGACTAGTGGTGAGAAAGACAGTTGCATAGAGGGACTTTACCCAGACATTTTACCTGTGAACAGTTTGAAGCCTATCCATAGGAGAAACGTCTGAATAAAGATCCTCACTGCAACTGTCTTTTACCACAGAATACAAAGAATGTAGTGAAATGATTCAGGGAACCGACAGGATGATGAATTTGATATTTGTGCAATACTTGGGTATCTTTATTGTGCAAGTGTTTTGCTAACCATTGGCTTCCTCAGAAGGTGTTTAAAGTAATCAGTCCTTCAGCCTGGAGTCATATGTTGAGTCCATCAATCAATCAGGATTGATGGACTAACGTGATGTGATCAGTTCATCAATCTTGATTTAGGGACTGATCACATCAACTCCAGGCTGAAGGACTGATTACCTTAAACTCCTTCTGATCTTCAACCTTTCTTCCTTGTATTAGACTGAGGAAGTCACTGGTTGACAAAACACTTCCACAATAGATACCCAAGTGTTGCACACGTATCTAATTCAGCAGAATACAAAGAACAAAAATATGGTAACAAGCAGCATGGTGTTCTAACATCATCGTTTACATCACATCTAAGCTACAATAATCATAAAAAAAATTCAGAATAAGCAGATTGCACTCCTTTAATTTCTAAAAAAAAAAAAAAAAAAAAAAAAACATTAGAAAAGTTCTCTAAAAAAAACTCTTCTGGATACTACAAAACATAGGTGGCATTAAGGGCAAACTAATGTATTATAATAATCGAGAGATTTTCTAGTTGTTTAATAAAAGAAATAATGAACAGTAAGGAAAGGAACACAATGTCCCAAAGGAAAATGTTGCCACAAGGATTTGTACATGCCTTGATGTTTCTAATGCCACCATAAGGTGCCACAAGGATTTGTACATGCCTTGATGTTTCTAATGTCACCATAAGGTGCCACAAGGATTTGTACATGCCTTTATGTTTCTAATGTCACCAAAAGGTGCCACAAGGATTTGTACATGCCTTGATGTTTCTAATGTCACCATAAGGTGCCACAAGGATTTGTACATGATGCTTCTAGTCTGTAAAAGTGGCTTTAGGGAATGAATGAAGAACCATATAAACTGGAGGGTATTGTGTATTGTGATGTCAGCACACTTCTGGCACGAAAATGATTGAATGAATGATGGTGACTGTTTCCTTCTTTGGGTCACATTGCCTTGGCAGATGACCAGTAAGCAAACAAAAACAAAAAAGTTTGCTAATGAAGCAAAAAATCATCTGCAACATAAGTAGAGTAGTAAAATTGACTGAAAACATCCCTTACAGGAGTGACAGAAGAACAACGGAATTTAACGTATATAAAAGCCATGGAATAAAATTGGGGTAAAGCAGTAACAGGCCACATAAAAAAATAAGAGATTGTGTGATAAATATTAGAAGTCACCATAAGATGACATTAATGAAGTAGTGAGAAACTTGTATGCTACACCATGGCCAACTTCAAAATATGCTTCAAATACTACGTTCATATTGTACTTTAGATCAAAACCGGAACGTGCAGCTGTAGTGTTGTGTCTGCACTTGAAAAATATGTGCAAAAATGCTAAAAAGTCCTAACATGCTACAAAGTTGGCTCCTTGTGGTAATAAAAAGAAGCTATGATAAAATGAAAGCACTAAAAATATCCTTATTGGTCGACAGGAAGAAAACTGGAGACATGATAACCACATACATGTTCAAGATAATAAAAGGATCTGGGAAAATAGTTATCTTAGCACCACCAACAGAGAGAGAAAAAAAAAGGATAATTGGCAGACTGAGAAAAAAAAAGCTGCTGTGAAACTATACTAGGAAGTTGTTCTTCACGAGCGAAACACTGGACCGGGATCCAAGAGAAGGTACTACTTAAAACCAGTGAAAACCTTACCAGATAAAGTACTGATGCTGGGATACTACAAGCACAGCTCTGCTTCTATAACTACAAAATGATCAACACAACAGTTAAACTACATACCACTGCTAAAAATAGCAGGAGCATGAAATATTGAAGACAAAGAATATAAAACAAGTACTAATTCTAAGGGCAATTTGGAGGTGGAAATAACCGAGTAAACCAGGAACTAGTGTAGGTATACCCTGCATAAAGGAATATGAATGTAAGTATGGATACCCTCTCTACCCCATGGCAGTGATTCCAAGAGCAATCAAAGTCAACAGTAAATACAGTGGTACCTCGACTTACGATATTTTTTCATTCCAGAATGCTGTTCAAGTGCCATTACCAAACGAATTTATCTCCTTAAGAAATGTTGTAAAATAGACTAGTCCTTTTAGACCCCCAAAATTACACTTACAAAAGCATTTAAAAAAATAAACTTACATAAAAGGGTGAGTTTGGGGACCATCGTAAGTCGAGGTACCACTGTACTTTTATAAACGCTAATAAAAAAAATAAAATAAATAAACAAAAAAAACTTCAACAGACAAATGCTAGTTACTATTTTTGGGTGAATAACTGCAAAATCACTTTTTTATCTAAAAAAAATCTTTATTAAAAAAAGTGTTATGATTTATGCACGTAGTGCCATGCGAGGCAGGTTACAATATCCGACTATATTTTACCACCAAGGCGAAACTGAACATGGTGGGAAGGGATTCGTCTATGTGGATCCCCTCACGATATGTTCTTTGAGTATATAATGGCATGTAAGTATCTTGACAATTGTTTAGCAAAAAATATTATACCTGTATACAAGTATAAAAAGTCACGAACACAGAACTACACTATGTAACTCAACCATTCAGTTTTGAGTCTGGTTCACTGAATATAATAAACTCAACTTTTCCCTTCTTGGCTTGAGCCATAACCATATGCTAAAAATTCTATAATTGGTTATCTGACAGCTTTAATAACTACCCTTGCCTAATTCAAAGAATCAATTAATACCTATTCTCAACAATCTTCCTCTTGAACAGTAATGAAAAACTTTTCTGTCTTTGTATGAGCATAAATTGGAAGTCAAATACATACACGGTCAAATGTGTGACAACACTGCTGACCCAGCATGTGTTTTATCCAATTTTGAAGATATTTTTATTTATCTGCTTTTAATTCCAATTCTGGAACATCCTGATAATCAAGGTATTGGTATATGTGTTTGGCTTTATTCCTATAGATATTCCTATACAAAACTCTTCCAAAGGCAACTCATTATGTGTTACATACCTTGTGAATGCGAGGACGTTAAGGTAGAATCACTGCTGGTCCCTGGAGTCATATTCGACTCGTCACCCGTGTCTTGACTCGCACCCTGGAGCATCAGCATTGCATCAGCTACACGATTCTATAAGCAACATATCCAATTATTACACCCACACACACACATACACACACACTTGTCATACTCTAAGCTACTCACGTTTCAGAGAGAAGTGGTTAAAATATCTAATGGCTACACTGAGGCACACACTACACTCATACCAACAACTACACAGCTCTTCATACACTATCAATTCCCTAGGTCATTGAACACAAATAAATAAAACAGGTAATACTATAAAAACTTCTCTTGTATAAATTACTTAATGTAAAAAGAAGAAAATCTTTAGTTTTCTTCTTTTTCTGGTCCCCTGCCTTGGTGGGAGACAGCTGGCGTGTTGGAAAAAAATATAAACAAATTAACAACACTTCAATTTAAAAAAATACTACAAACAAATAAATTAATAACACCTCAATTTCACCAGTTCTTTACTAAATATTTTCAATTACACATCTGCCAGTCACCGCCTACAATATACAATCACAAAAACGGATCACCTGCATGTCGCACTTATATCTATATGCTTTCCATTTGTCTGGCAAAACATTAGAAAGTTTGTTAAACTTACTCCACGAACACACTGGACTCATGACATGCTGCTTATTAACTTATCTCTACAATTCCTTTGCATTAAGTTTTTCATCAAGGAGGCTTCAAATAGCTATACTCCATTCTTTTTTAATCAATTTAGTACATCAAATTCTTGAGAGTACAGTGAATACACACACACTGCAGATATTAACATTTTAAACTTTAAAAAAACTAATTTTAAATAATTCCATTATTGCAGAGTTCAGTGTAGATCATTTCAACACTATTAAATAAACTGATCTATACAAATTCCAATCCTGTATAACAATATACTACTAAAGGCATCTCTAAAAACTTGAGGTCTTCTGTATTTACAGGTCAATTAACCGTTGTTTTTAGAGGGGGGGGGGGCAACCAGCAAATAAATTCAATTATCTGTTTCTGTGGCTCAATGGCATTCTCAGGCCCAAATTTTTCATTTTCAGCATCATTTTTTTTTATTTATGTCAATATTAACCAAACTACAGTAACAAAAATTTGGTGTCTAAAACACAAAATGAAACCAGCTTTGCTATGCAGATATGTATAATTTTGTATTATTCACAGCTTTTATTTTTGTGGACCTCTAGGAATATAACTCCAAGTGAATCTGAAGAGACAACCGTACATTTTCCATCATATTTTGTTTGCGTCTAGCATGTACACCCGCTCTACGCACTCTATTTAGCCTTAACAACAGCAGTTCCACCTGATCCTGTGGAATACCTGTGGTATCTGTGGAGACAAAAAACGTTATCCATGGAGGCAAAGAAGGGAATGTATGAAAGTATAGTGGTACCAACACTCTTATATGGGTGTGAAGCATGGGTTGCAAATGCTGCAGCGAGGAGGCGGCTGGAGGCAGTGGAGATGTCCTGTCTAAGGGCAATGTGTGGTGCAAATATTATGCAGAAAATTCGGAGTGTGGAAATTAGGAGGAGGTGTGGAGTTACTAAAAGTATTAGTCAGAGGGCTGAAGAGGGGTTGTTGAGGTGGTTTGGTCATTTAGAGAGAATGGATCAAAGTACAATGACTTGGAGAGCGTATAAATCTGTAAGGGAAAGAAGGTGGGGTAGGGGTCGTCCTCGAAAAGGTTGGAGGGAGGGAGTAAAGGAGGTTTTGTGGGTGAGGGGCTTGGACTTCCAGCAAGCATGTGTGAGCGTGTTAGATAGGAGTGAATAGAGACGAATGGTTTTTGGGACCTGACGAGCTGTTGGAGTGTGAGCAGGGTAACATTTTGTGAAGGGAAACCAGTTAATTGATTTAGTTGGACTTGAGTCCTGGAAATGGGAAGTACAATGCCTGCACTTTAAAGGAGGGGTCTGGGATAGTGACAACTGGGAGGGACTTATTCTCAGCTGTCGTATCTGAGCGCCTCTGCAAAGACAGTGATTATGTACGAGTGAGGTGAAAGTGTTGAATGATGATGAAAGTATTTTCTTTTTGGGGATTTTCTTTCTTTTTGGGTCACCCTGCCTCAGTGGGAGACGGCCAACTTGTTGAAAAAAAAATATATGTATATTTAATTACGGTAAACCCTCAATTTAACCGAATAATAGAGGGAAGGGAATGGCCGGTAATGGAGATAGTGGTCTCTGTTATTGTTACTGTGATCGTAACAATAATGGACAATTCCCTAATTAACGGACTTTCTCCCTTCTTTTTGAATCAACTGGCCTAGTGGATTTTATCTTGTATTTCAGAAGTCCATTAAAATGAGGTCCGTTAAATCAAGAGTATCCTGCAATACTATAAAAAAAAAAAAGCACAGTGCCACATGTGTCAACTCTCATGAAAACATTAGCATAAACCCACTATCCCAACTAATAATACTTGCCAACAAATACTTCAGTTCACATCTAAAAAACATTTCTGACTAATTTTGGGAAGCTTAACTCAAATCTGCTCCAACATGTAGTTTCTTTGAAACATGACCCCATAGTGAAGGAATTCAAGATGTGAGGTGATGTGACATGCAGGCGTGCACACACACACTATGCAAAAGTGTGCTCACACACGCATACATACACAAAGATCAGTTTTTGTCATTGCATGCACTACACTTTATATACATAACAAACCTATATCATTAGATAACACATTATGAGGGTCTTCCACCTACAACACAAAATAATTGATCATAAGATTTCAATAAATCCACATAGAGACTAAAGCTAAGATTTGTGAACATCACATTTGTTTCTGAACCGAATATGAAGTTAAATTCATTGTCTAGTGTAATCAGTAGATAATGTAACTTAAAGTACTGTAATGTGAACTATGAAGTATATGTCTGACAGTAGTGGCCTTGGTTTTTTTTATCTGAACAGCTGTGTCCTGCCAAGGCAGGGTGACCCGAAGAAAACACACTCACCAGTATTCATTCAATCACTCTCTTTCCAGAAATGTGTGACATTGCAATCAATTACCCTCCAAATGTAGCATCCCCACTCATTCTCTAGAGTGTAGGCACTGCCTTTTCCACCTCCAGGGTGCAGGCACTGCCCTTTCTACCTCCAGAGTGCAGGCACTGCCCTTTCTACCTCCAGAGTACAGGCACTGCCCTTTCCACCTCCAGAGTGCAGGCACTGCCCTTTCTACCTCCAGAGTGCAGGCACTGCCCTTTCCACCTCCAGAGTGCACGCACTGCTTTTTCTACCTCCAGAGTGCAGGCACTCCCCTTTCTACCTCCAGAGTGCAGACACTGCCCTTTCCACCTCCAGAGAGCAGGCACTGCCCTTTCCACCTCCAGAGTGCAGGCACTGCCCTTTCCACTTGATAAAAGCCATATAGCATGTAAAGGTAGAAAGTTGAAAGTGAACGTAGATAAGAGTAAGGTGATGAGGGTATCAAACGATTTAAATAGAGAAAAACTGGATATCACATTGGAGAGAGGGAGTATGGAAGAAGTGAATGTTTTCAGATATTTGGGAGTTGACTTGTCAGCAGACTGGTTTATGAAAGATGAGGTTAACCATAGAATTGATGAAGGAAAAAAGGTGAGTGGTGCATTGAGGTATTCGTGGAGACAAAAAACGTTATCCATGGAAGCAAAGAAGGGAACGTATGAAAGTATAGTGGTACCAACACTCTTATATGGGTGTGAAGCATGGGTTGCAAATGCTGCAGCGAGGAGGTGGCCGGAGGCAGTGGAGATGTCCTGTCTAAGGGTAATGTGTGGTGTAAATATTATGCAGAAAATTCGGAGTGTGGAAATTAGGAGGAGGTGTGGAGTTACTAAAAGTATTTGTCAGAGGGCTGAAGAGAGAATGGATAAAAGTAGAATGACTTGGAGAGCGTATAAATCTGTAGGTGAAGGAAGGTGGGGTAGGGGTCGTCCTCGAAAAGGTTGGAGGGAAAGGGTAAAGGAGGTTTTGTGGGCAAGGGGCTTGGACTTCCAGCAAGCATGTGAGAGCATGTTAGATAGGAGTGAATGGAGACAAATGGTTTTTGGGACCTGACGAGCTGTTGGAGTGTGAGCAGGGTAATATTTTGTGAAGGGGTTCAGGGAAACCAGTTAACTGATTTAGTTGGACTTAGAGTCCTGGAAATGGGAAGTACAATGCATGCACTTTGAAGGAGGGGTCTGGGATAGTGACAATTGGGAAAGACTATTCTCAGCTGTCGTATCTGAGCGCCTCTGCAAAGACAGTGATTATGTACGAGTGAGGTTAAAGTGTTGAATGATGATGAAAGTATTTTCTTTTTGGGGATTTTCTTTCTTTTTGCGTTACCCTGCCTTGGCGGGAGACGGCCGACTTGTTGAAAAAAAAAAAGCATGTACTAATAGGATATTCAATTCTCTTGTATTCATTGTAACTCCTAAATTTATATTTACACTCACAAACGAGACTGTACATAAAAAAACACTTAAACTGTCACTGCCTTTTTAATCTTCATTTAGACTTAAGTGTGCCCAAAATGCTCTGCATATTAAGGGGCTTTCTGCATGCACACCTAAATGTCATTCACCTTTATACAAGCATTGTATCTTGCTGAAATAAAGTATCTTATTTTATGAACAAGTGATAAAGAAAACCAAAGCCAAAATTCAATATCATAATCCTCAGACCTAGATCCAAAAGGAAGTTTGTAGTACAAGCTGAAGAAGGTAGTCCAAGAGCAAGAGGTATATAATCAAGGAAGCCTTACTATACTCTCTGATTGACCAATTACGAGAGGAACCTTATGATGATGTTTCGGTCCATGCTGAAGCAAAATAAACACTAAAAATCCGTCCTTTTTAGTTCAACCTACCTAAACACAGTAAGATAACAAGCTATACTTCCCAAAATTGGCTGGACTGAAGAGCCATTTACTAAAAAAGCTACATAGTACTGTTTGCATGGTTATCAAGGCCAAGGGTGGTCTCACAAAGTACCAACAGTCAGGTCATAATTAGAAACACCGTTTACTTGGTAATACACAGCATTACACTGAATGCAAATGCATCGATGCAGAAAATTTTCAATAACGTTCTCTACCAAACTAGCAAAAAATAACCAATCCAAATTTCTGATGTTCCTGAATTACATTAATTGTATCCCAAATTAAGAGTGACATAAAAGATGGAAACTCATTTACCATCAATCAGTCAATATCTGCCTTGCCAGAAGTGTGTGGCGTAACAATTCTATTACCCTTAGAAACCCAACATTCCACCACTCCTTCAGAGTGTAAGCACTCTCAAACCACACCACGCGTCGGTCTGGAATTTTACGACTCTCTGACCGCTGGTTCAAGCCCCACCCTTGGTGTGGTTTGTTTGCAATTGTGTCACTACGATTTTGTGAGTCATGATGTAGGAACTATACTTTCCACCTCTGGGACTCAAGACTACCTAGCTGTATTGCTACTTTTACAGGAAAAAATTGATTTGGGATTTATTTTTTTCCTCAACCGATTTTTGACTAAAGGCATTTCTTTTTTGTATACTGAATAACAATTTGGTGTTACAAGTAATTACAAGAATAAATACTCAACCTGATAACACTGATAACTCTTATCTAACAAGCGTGAGAGTAGAGGCAAGTGGTTTTTATAGTGTTTCTTCATTTTCATGTCACCGTACCTCGGTGAGAGACAGCCAGCTTGTAAAAAAAAAAAAAAAAAAAAAAGTGCTAAACCTGTGTGGGTCATTCAGTGTTTCATAAGGGGATTATATGAAAAATCCCATTGCAACAAAAATCTACCAAATTGATAGCCTAGCATGCAACTGTGGAACTGTTATAAACAAGGTTTTAAGAAACTTACAAAATAGAGGTAACTTGGAAATAAAACTTATACAGTGGACCCCCGAGTTTCGGTCACCTCGGAAATCAAACAATTATGTAAGTTTAATATTGTAAGTGCTTTTGTATGTGTATTTTTTGGGGTCTGAAAGGACTAATCTAATTTACATTTTTCCTTAAGGGAACAAATTCGTTCGGTAATGGCACTTGAACAGCCTTCTGGAATGAATTATGACCGAAACTCGGGGGTCCACTGTATTTCTAAACCAACACCACCACCACTAGGTAACAATATAAACATTAAGCCACACAAGCATACAGATCCTTGACACATTAAACCTCAAATGTGGCAGTCAAATATTTACCTGTAAACAATGCAAAAAATATATCCATAAACATTAATATACAGCAAGATGTACACATGATATACCAAATAGGTAAATTTAACAATTAAGATACCAAGTGTTAGCTAAAGAATATATTCCATAAACCCGGTGTAAAAACAATGCCTTGGGAAAAAATTATATAGGCATAAAAAGAAAAATTATAATTTATTTTTTAATGCAAATTGACTTCCCCAAGTCAAGCCAGCCTGCACCTCCACCCAGCCAGCCGACACTTCAAAACACATTAAATACAGAATCAATAAATGTGAGAAATGATATACAAAATGCATATATTTCTTACCATTTTTGTTTGCATGATCTTCATATTGGCAACGTCTTCTCTAAGTATCTTCGACTATCACCATTTCTAATTTTATTATCTATTCTTTTACCTGCCTGCACTCTTAGCCCTTTGAGGGTCCGTCCCGTAGTTCTACGGCTTTGAAGCCAGGGTCCAAGCTGTAGTTCTACTTCATGAGCTCAGCTCACTCAGATAAGCTGTGAGCGGTAAATTTGGGCCTAGATATGAGAAAATGCATCTATGTGGTAAGTGTGCACAATATAAAACAAATCCTGCAGCAAGCAGTGCATGAGAAAAAAAACTGTGACAGTGTTTTTGGATTAACACACAGACTTAGCGGCGTATTTTCATATAGTTTTTACAGTTGTATTCATGGTTTCTTGGTCTCATTTGATAGGATGGAAGATATATTACAAAAAATAGAGAGGATTTTCATTGGTTAAAGTACTGAAAATAGCTTGAAATTGAGCTCAAAGTAGCGGAAGCGTTTGATTTTTGCCGATGTTCATGAGTAAACAAATCACATCACGCGCCCAATACATGTCAACTGGTGGGTCTCACATACATTCACGATTGCGCTGATATTATTTATACAATTATTGCGATATTGCATAACAGTAAATCTTATATTTTTTGGTGTGAATAAAAATTCCTTATTTTTTTTTTTTCAACAAGTCGGCCGTCTTCCACCGAGGCAGGGTGACCCAAAAAGAAAGAAAATCCCCAAAAAGAAAATACTTTCATCATCATTCAACACTTTCACCACACTCATACATAATCACTGTCTTTGCAGAGGAGCTCAGATATGACAGCTGAGAATTGTCCCTCCCAGCTGTCACTATCCCAGACCCCTCCTTTAAAGTGCAGGCATTGTACTTCCCATTTCCAGGACTCAAGTCCAACTAAATCGATTAACTGGTTTCCCTGAATCCCTTCACAAAATGTTACCCTGCTCACACTCCAACAGATCGTCATGTCCCAAAAACCATTCGTCTCCATTCACTCCTAACACGCTCACACATGCTTGCTGGAAGTCCAAGCCCCTCGCCCACAATACCTCCTTTACACCTTCCCTCCAACCTTTTCTAGGACGACCCCTACCCCGCCTTCCTTCCTCTACAGATTTATATGCTCTCCAAGTCATTCTACTTTGATCCATTCTCTCTAAATGACCAAACCACCTCAACAACCCCTCTTCAGCCCTCTGACAAATACTTTTAGTAACTCCACACCTTCTCCTAATTTCCACATTCCGAATTTTCTGCATAATATTTACACCACACATTGCCCTTAGACAGGACATCTCCACTGCCTCCAGCCTCCTCCTCACTGCAGCATTTGCAACCCATGCTTCACACCCATATAAGAGTGTTGGTACCACTATACTTTCGTACATTCCCTTCTTTGCCTCCATGGATAACGTTTTTTGTCTCCACAGATACCTCAACGCACCACTCACCTTTTTTCCTTCATCAATTCTATGGTTAACCTCATCCTTCATAAACCCATCCACTGACAAGTCAACTCCCAAATATCTGAAAACATTTACTTCTTCCATAATCCCTCTCTCCAATGTGATATCCAATTTTTCTTTATTTAAATCGTTTGATACCCTCATCACCTTACTCTTATCTATGTTCACTTTTAACTTTCTACCTTTACACACTCTCCCAAACTCGTCCACTAACCTTTGCAACTTTTCTTTAGAATCTCCCATAAGCACAGTATCATCAGCAAAAAGTAACTGTGTCAACTCCCATTTTGCATTTAATTCTCCATAATTTAATCCCACCCCTCTTCCCAACACCCTAGCATTTACTTCTTTTACAACCCCCATCTATAAATATATTAAAACAACCATGGTGACATTACACATCCCTGTCTAAAACCTACTTTTACCGGGAAGTAATCTCCCTCTCTCCTACACACCCTAACCTGAGCCTCACTATCCTCATAAAAACTCTTTACAGCCTTCAGTAACTTACTACCTATTCCATACACTTGCAACATTTGCCACATTGCTCCCCTATCCACTCTATCATATGCCTTTTCTAAATCCATAAATGCAATAAAAACTTCTCTACCTTTATCTAAATACTGTTCACATATATGCTTCACTGTAAACACTTGATCTACACATCCCCTACCCACTCTAAAGCCTCCTTGCTCATCTGCAATCCTACTCTCTGTCTTACCTCTAATTCTTTCAATAATAACCCTGCCATACACTTTACCTGGTATACTCAGTAAACTTCTTCTTCTTCTTTCAACACGTCGGCCGTTTCCCACCGAGGCAGGGTGGCCCAAAAGGAAAAACGAAAGTGTCTCCTTTTACATTTAGTAATATGTATATTCAGGAGAAGGGGTTACTAGCCCCTTGCTCCTGGCATTTTAGTCGCCTCGTACGACACGCATGGCTTACGGAGGAAGAATTCTGTTCCACTTCCCCATGGATAAGAATAAGAACTAGTAAGAAAATAGAAGAAAACCCAGAGGGGTGTGTATATATATTCTTGTACATGAATGTGTAGTGTGACCTAAGTGTAAGTAGAAGTAGCAAGATGTACCTGAAATCTTGCATGTTCATGAGACAGAAAAAAGACACCAGCAATCCTACCATCATGTAAAACAATTACAGGCTTCCGTTTTACACTCATTTGGCAAGACGGTAGTACCTCCCTGGGTGGTTGCTGTCTACCAACCTACTACCTAGGTTTAAATTAAAGTCCAGGGTTTATTCCCTGGACCCCAGCAATGAGATTCGCTCTTCTCATCGCTTGGCAATGGCGACAACCCTTAAAAGGTATGGGTGGGGTTAGAACTCATGGCAGGTGAGTGGTAAGACTCCAGGCCAGTGCGTAAACCACTGGGCCAGTTGGCTACTCAGTAAACTTATTCCCCTATAATTTTTACACTCTCTTTTATCCCCCTTCCCTTTATATAAAGGAACTATACATGCTCTCTGCCAATCCCTAGGTACCTTCCCCTTTCATACATTTATTAAACAAAAATACCAACCACTACAGCACTATATCCCTCCCTGCTTTTAACATTTCTGTCATGATCCCGTCAGTTCCAGCTGCTTTACCCCCTTTCATTCTACGTAATGCCTCACGCACCTCCCCCACACTCACATCCTGCTCTTCTTCACTCCTAAACGATGTTGTACCTCCCTGGCCAGTACACGAAATTACCGCCTCCCTTTTTTCATCGACATTTAAAAGTTCCTCAAAATATTCCCGCCATCTACCCAATACCTCCAGCTCCCCATCTACTAACTCCCCTACTCTGTTTTTAACTGACAAATCCATTTGTTCCCTAGGCTTTCTTACCTTGTTTATCTCACTCCAAAATTTTTTCTTGTTTTCAGCAAAATTTCTTGACAGAGCCTCTCCCATTCTTTCATCCACTCTTCTTTTGCACTCTCTCACCACTCTCTTCACCTTTCTTTTACTCTCCATATACTCTGCTCTTATATTAATACTTCTGTTTTGTAAAAACCTCTCATAAGCTACCTTTTTCTCGTTTATCACACCCTTTACTTCTTCATTCCACCACTAACTCCTCTTTCCTCCTGCACCCACCCTCCTATAGCCACAAACTTCTGTCCCACATTCTAATACTGCATTTTTAAAACTATCCCAACTCTCTTCAACCCCCCCACTACTCATACTGGCACTATCCCACCTTTCTGCCAATAGTTGCTTATATCTCACCCTAACTTCCTCCTCCCTTAGTTTATACACTTTTACCTCTCTCTTACTTGCTGTTTCCATTTTCGTTTTGTCCCATCTACCTTTTACTCTAACTGTAGCTACAACCAAATAATGATCTGATATATCTGTTGCCCCTCTATAAACATGTACATCCTGAAGCCTACCCATCAACCTTTTATCCACAAATACATAATCCAACAAACTACTTTCCTTACATGCTATATCATACCTTGTATATTTATTTATCCTCTTTTTCATAAAATATGTATTACTTATTACCAAACCTCTTTCCACACATAGCTCAATTAATGGTTCCCCATTTACATTTACTCGTGGCACCCCAAATTTACCTACTACTCCCTCCACAACATTTTTACCCACTTTAGCATTAAGATCCCCAACCACAATTACTCTCTCACTTGGTTCAAAACTCCCACACACTCACTCAACATTTCCCAAAATCTCTCTCTCTCCTCTACACTTCTCTCTTCTCCAGGTGCATAAACACTTACTATAACCCACTTTTCACATCCAACCTTTATTTTACTCCACATAATCCTTGAATTTATATATTTATATTCCTTCTTTACCTGCCATAACTGATTATTCAACATTATTGCCACTCCTTCTTTAGCTCTAACTCTATTTGAAACCCCTGACCTAATCCCATTTATTTCTCCCCACTGAAACTCTCCTACCCCCTTCAGCTTTGTCTCACTTAAAGCCAGGACATCCAGCTTCTTTTCATTCATAACATCTACAATTATCTCTTTCTTATCATTCGCACAACATCCATGCACATTCAAACATCCCACTTTGATGGTTTTCTTTTTTCTTTTTAGTAAGCTATACAGGAAAAGGGGTTACTAGCCCATTGTTCCTGGCATTTTAGTTGACTTTTACAACACGCATGGCTTACGGAGGAAAGATTCTTATTCCACTTCCCCATGGATATGAAAGGAAAAGCAATAAGAACAAGAACTTTCCTTTCCTTTCAACACGTCAGCCGTTTCCCACCGAGGCAGGGTGGCCCAAAAGGAAAAACGAAAGTTTCTCCTTTTACATTTAGTAATTTATTCAGGAGAAGGGGTTACTAGCCCCTTGCTCCAGGCATTTTAGGCGCCTCTTATGACACGCATGGCTTATGGAGGAAGAATTCTGTTCCACTTCCCCATGGAGATAAGAGGAAATAAGAACAAGAACTAGTAAGAAAATAGAAGAAAACCCAGAGGGGTGTGTATATATATGCTTGTACATGAATGTGTAGTGTGACCTAAGTGTAAGTAGAAGTAGCAAGATGTACCTGAAATCTTGCATGTTTATGAGACAGAAAAAAGACACCAGCAATCCTACCATTATGTAAAACAGTTTCAGGTTTCTGTTTCACAGTCACCTGGCAGGATGGTAGTACCTCCCTGGGTGGTTGCTGTCTACCAACCTACTACCAAAATAGAATTCATCTGTAAAGCCTGGAAACATAACTAATAAACAGAGGAAATATTATTTTAGTGTCAGGAATGTCTGTATTATTTATTCTGGACTCTATTTTGAAATTGGAATATTTTGAACTTTGTGTGAAATTGGCAAAATTACCAAATTCTGATCACTTTATTGGGTAGTTGAAATAGTTGACTTTGCAGTTTTTGTACTCAATCGATAAAACATAAGTAATACTAGTGAAATAGATAAGAATTTGGTCAACTGGAATAATGTAATTTGCCTAAAGTAGGAGTCAAAGTAGGCAAAATCGCCGATGCGTTAATACTGCTGACATGGCAAAATTCGCAATAGTGTAATTTCATCAATTTTCCATCAAATTTCATACTTTTTGTTTTATTACCTTCAGAAAAAGATCCTCTACCATTTTATAAGATTTTTTTTTTTTAATTCTTGGACCCTGTGGACAAGTTTCAGATCAGGGGTCTGGACCCTGAAAGGGTTAAGGTGGGTGTGCCTTCATGATGAAAAGTTCTTGGTCCAAGGAATTGGAGTAACCCTCCCCATTTTTTTTATCAAGCCTGATTACTTCCCACATCCCACTGTTCTTCTCCAAGTGCTATACGATCCTTACAGGTTTACTGCTTCCCAATGAACATAATTCAAATATAAGTACAGATGTAGGTTTGCGTGACTTGACGTGCTGTTGGAGTGTGAGCAAGGTAACATTTATGAAGGGATTCAGGGGAAACTGGTTAGACGGACTTGAATCCTGGAGATGGAAAATGCAATGGGGGCATTACAATTGAGAGGGTCATCTGAGCTGTGATGTCAGCACCCATCTTACAAAAGTCAGCAAATGAATGATTGTTTGCCCTCTTTTATGGGTGTGTTAAAAAAAACAGCCAAATCAGGTGGGCCCCACTTTACAGCATTTTGCAAATACAGCAGTTTTCAATTATAACCATTCTTCATTTATTCAGACTTCTTACAATAAATATATTCACCACTCACTTTAAAGTTAAGGACAAAAATATTTTAAGATAAGTAATGTAAATAACAAAAAGGCACAATACCGTGACTGGAACAATACACACACAACCCGCACATATAAAAGAGAGGAGCTTACGACGGTTTCGCCCGACTTGGACCATTTACAAAGTCACACTAACACACAGAGACAGAGGAAGGGTATTTATAGGCAGGCAGACAGGGAGGGTACAAGAGAGTGGGGAAATGTAGGAGTAGTGGTAGTAGTGGTAGTAGTAAAGGTAGTAGTAAAGGTAGTAGAGTAGACAGTCATATGGGAAGGAGCACTGCTATGAGGCTAGCGGCCCGCAAGGGGTACGAGAGGGAAGAAAAGCAAAAATGAAGGAAAATACAAGGCAAAAGAAAGAACAGAAAGAAAGGAAAACCCAAGGAGAAAAAGGAGAAGGGGAAGATAAGACAGGGAAGGAATCAGGTTAAGTCACGGGTGTTCTGAAGTTTAGAGCATTTAACAATGTAATGAGAGAGGAAAGCATCAACAGAGACAAAGCCAGGGCTAAGATTCATACAGGGAAAGTTGTGTATAAGGGAGGATTCAACCAGGCGGCGACTATGAAAGTTAGACGTAGGGTAGACAGTTTTAGCAGAAGACCAATCAATGGGATGACTGTGATCTCTGACATGACAGAAAAGAGCATTATTAGTGTCGGCAAGCCTAACACTATTTTTGTGCTCCCTGAGTCTGTCAGAAAGAGATCGCCAGTTTCTCCGAAGTACTGAAGAGGACAGGAGGAGCAAGAAATAGAGTAGACACCAGGAGAATCTGTGGAGGTAGGGGAGGTATGAACTAGATTAGTGCGAAGAGTGTTAGTTTGGCGAAAGGTAAGTTTGATGTCTAAGGAACGGAGAGAGTTGCTGAGATTAGAGAGACCAGAGATGTAGGGAAGGCAGAGGACTGGAGAGTTCTCAGGAGTAGAGGGTTTAGGGGAGAAGAAAGTCCGTTTAGCACGAGAAAGCAGAGTCTATGAAATGGGAAGGGTAGCCCAGGCGGGAAAAAGAATTATGAAGAGTGGAAATTTCTGCTTCAAGAAACTGAGGATCACAGATGCGGAGAGCACGGAGAAAGAGGGAGATAAGAACACTCTTCTTGACAGAGGAGGCATGATAAGAGAAGTAATGAATGTACATGCCACTGTGCATAGGCTTGCGGTACACGGAGAAGGCAAAACCTGTAACTGAACGGTGGACATGAACATCAAGGAAAGGAAGCAAAGAATTAGATTCCCAATCAGCTTTAAACTTAATGGAAGGGGCAAGATTATTAAGAGCATCAAGAAAAGGTTGGAAGAGACTTAAGTCATGAGGCCAAAGAGCAAAGATGTCATCTACATAGCGGAGCCAGAGTGAAGGACGTACATCAATAGTGGGAAGAAGAACAGTCTCGAAGTATTCCATATAAAGATTAGCAAGAACAGGAGATAGAGGAGAGCCCATAGCGACACCAAAGGTTTGAGAATAATATTTACCTTGAAAGGAAAAGGAGTTAGAGTCCACGCAAAGTCGGATAAGATCAAGAAAGACATCAGTAGGTATAGGGAGATGAAGTAACCCTTGCGGGCCGCTAGCCTCATAGCAGTGCTCCTTCCCATATGACTGTCTACTCTACTACCTTTACTACTACCTTTACTACTACCACTACTACCACTACTCCTACATTTCCCCACTCTCTTGTACCCTCCCCTGTCTGCCTGCCTATAAATACCCTTCCTCTGTCTCTGTGTGTTAGTGTGACTTTGTAAATGGTCCAAGTCGGGCCGAAACGTCGTCGTAAGCTCCTCTCTTTTATATGTGCGGGTTGTGTGTGTATAAGTAATGTGTCCTTGGTGGGCTACGGCCAGTTTGTTGAAAAAAAAAGAAGTAATGTGTGTACAATACAGTGGACCCCCGAGTTTCGTAAAAACTTCACTCCTGAAGTCTGCTCAAGTGCCATTACCGAACGAATTTACTCCCTTAAGGAAAAATGTCACGTAGGTTAGTCTATTTCAGACCCCCAAAAATACTTTTCCACAAGCACTTACAATATTATACTTACATAAATGTACGATTTCCGGGGTTTACGAAACTCGGGGGTCCACTGTATATGCCTTTTTAGGCCTAGTTTTATTGCTCACTTAATATATGATAGTGTATACATGTTATCAAGCTTTTATATGCATCTGAAAGTGAAAAAAAAAAAGGCTGTTTCATATTACAGCGATTTTTGCTTTACAGAAGTAACGAGGAAGCTAACCTGCTGTATAAGTGGGGCCCTCCCGTAGCTGTTTCTCATTTTATGCTGTGGATGCATTCCAGGGTCATGGCCGCTGTACTAGGCCTGGTCAGGTCATAAACACTTAATTCTTCATAACAATTTTCAACATAAGAAAGTAGGAACACTGTTGGCCCACATTAGGCAGGTCCTTCACAATACATCCCATATGCAACACTTGGGTATCTTTATTGAGGAAACGTTTCGCCACACAGTGGCTTCATCAGTCCAATACAAAGTAGAAAGGTGTAAGGAGAGGAGTAGTTTGAGGTTATCAGTCCCTCGGCCTGGAGTCGATGTGTTCAGTCCATCAATCTTGTTAGAAGTGTAGCACAAGGCCGTAGAGGTGGCTTATATGCTGTAATCAGGTGAGGTGAAGCAGGAGGAGGCGGGGTCATAGTAGTACCATCCACTATTCTAAGTAGGTCTTCGTCCAAAGGTTGGACAAGTGTAGAATAATTCGTTTGTATCAAGATCCCAAGCTGTTGCTGTGTCAGACAGGATGTAGATGAATGGTTCAGAGAACCGACAAGTTATAAATTAGACACATATGCAACACTTGGGTATCTTTATTGAGGAAACGTTTCGCCACACAGTGGCTTCATCAGTCCAATACAAAGGCCGTAGAGGTGGCTTATATGCTGTAATCAGGTGAGGGGAAGCAGGAGAGGCGGGGTCATGTAGTACCATCCACTATTCTAAGAAGGTCTCGTCCAAAGGTTGGACAAGTGTAGAATATTCGTTGTATCAAGATCCCAAGCTGTTGCTGTGTCAGACAGGATGTAGATGAATGGTTCAGAGAACCGACAAGTTATAAATTAGACACATATGCAACACTTGGGTATCTTTATTGAGGAAACGTTTCGCCACACAGTGGCTTCATCAGTCCAATACAGTATCAGTCCAATACAAAGTATTGGACTGATGAAGCCACTGTGTGGCGAAACGTTTCCTCAATAAAGATACCCAAGTGTTGCATGTGTCTAATTTATAACTTGTCGGTTCTCTGAACCATTCATCTACATCCTGTCTGACACAGCAACAGCTTGGGATCTTGATACAAACGAATTATTCTACACTTGTCCAACCTTGGACGAAGACCTACTTAGAATAGTGGATGGTACTACTATGACCCCGCCCTCCTGCTTCACCTCACCTGATTACAGCATATAGCCACCTCTACGGCCTTGTGCTACACTTCTAACAAGATTGATGGACTGAACACATCGACTCCAGGCCGAGGGACTGATAACCTCAAACTCCTCCTCTCCTTACACCTTTCTACTTTGTATTGGACTGATGAAGCCACTGTGTGGCGAAACGTTTCCTCAATAAAGATACCCAAGTGTTGCATATGTGTCTAATTTATAACTTGTCGGTTCTCTGAACCATTCATCTACATCCTGTCTGACACAGCAACAGCTTGGGATCTTGATACAAACGAATTATTCTACACTTGTCCAACCTTTGGACGAAGACCTACTTAGAATAGTGGATGGTACTACTATGATCCCACCTCCTCCTGCTTCACCTCACCTGATTACAGCATATAAGCCACCTCTACGGCCTTGTGCTACACTTCTAACAAGATTGATGGACTGAACACATCGACTCCAGGCCGAGGGACTGATAACCTCAAACTCCTCCTCTCCTTACACCTTTCTACTTTGTATTGACTGATGAAGCCACTGTGTGGCGAAACGTTTCTCAATAAAGATACCCAAGTGTTGCATATGTGTCTAATTTATAACTTGTCGGTTCTCTGAACCATTCATCTACATCCTGTCTGACACAGCAACAGCTTGGGATCTTGATACAAACGAATTATTCTACACTTGTCCAACCTTTGGACGAAGACCTACTTAGAATAGTGGATGGTACTACTATGACCCCGCCTCCTCCTGCTTCACCTCACCTGATTACAGCATATAAGCCACCTCTACGGCCTTGTGCTACACTTCTAACAAGATTGATGGACTGAACACATCGACTCCAGGCCGAGGGACTGATAACCTCAAACTCCTCCTCTCCTTACACCTTTCTACTTTGTATTGGACTGATGAAGCCACTGTGTGGCGAAACGTTTCCTCAATAAAGATACCCAAGTGTTGCATATGTGTCTAATTTATAACTTGTCGGTTCTCTGAACCATTCATCTACATCCTGTCTGACACAGCAACAGCTTGGGATCTTGATACAAACGAATTATTCTACACTTGTCCAACCTTTGGACGAAGACCTACTTAGAATAGTGGATGGTACTATATGACCCCGCCTCCTCCTGCTTCACCTCACTGATTACAGCATATAACACCTCTACGGCCTTGTGCTACACTTCTAACAAGATTGATGGACTGAACACATCGACTCAGGCCGAGGACTGATAACCTCAAACTCCTCCTCCTTACACCTTTCTGCTTTGTATTGGACTGATGAAGCCACTGTGTGGCGAAACGTTTCCTCAATAAAGATACCCAAGTGTTGCATATGTGTCTAATTTATAACTTTTCGGTTCTCTGAACCATTCATCTACAATACATCCCACCAATCATATACAATGAATATCCGCTGCATATACGAATTACCAATAGCAACAGGACTGCATAGTAACGAATGAAAATCAAGGAAATCCTCGTAAAGCAAAGGGAAATCTTATGCCTCACAATTTTTTTTTGTTAGTAGTGTATATATATGTGTATACACCACCAGGTAATTTTGGACTATTCAGCTAGTCCTGATTTTCCTTCCTCAATAAAATTTAACTTTTCTTCCATGGTGTGCAGTCACTGCAGTTGTACAGTGGTACCCCGAGTTTCGAACAGTTTCCAACTCGAACAATTACGTAAGTGTATTATTGTAAGTGCTTTTGTAAGTGTATTTTTGGGGGTCTGAAACGGACTAATCTAATTTACATTATTCCTTATGGGAACAAATTCGTTCGGTAACGGCACTCGAACAGTCTTCTGAAACGAATTATGGCCGAAACTCGGGGTACCACTGTAATATATTTTGTAACCAGATGTAGCATCTAATACTTGAACTTGTAGTGCAAGGCTAGGCTCCTTATTCTCTCCCATTGAAAAATCCCTAACTAATTTTATTCCATATCATTTCATATAACCTTAAATGAGTTGGTTTCAATATTTACAAGAGTAGATTAGTATATAAAAAAAGAAATTCTGATTCAGAACATTTGAATGTTAGTTTTTCTTTTTATATTGCCTGCCATCTTTCACTAAAGCAGAAATGTATGGATATGACAATTCAAATGACCCTTCGAACTACAGGCCTTTCCACCCCATTTTCTTAGCTTTATAAAAATCTTTCTAGAAATTCATGGGCCTGCAGGCAGGAAATTATAATTATCATCATGGGTAAGTGTTAAACCCACAGGGGTCACAGAGCATGTGGGGAATGGAAGGTAAACAGGTAAAATCCAAGAAAGGGGAAGATAGCTCTAGTTTCTTGGATAAAAAGTCTTTTGCTATCATCAAGACATCCTTAACTTTTAAAGGGGCACTGAAAACAAATGACCCTCTTTGTTACTGAGCTTATTACTATATAGGCTGGTTTGACCCAAAACACATTCCAGTTCTCTAGTTGGTGAGCCTCAAACACTCTTGACAGTTTAATTACCTTGAAACTGTTCTTAATGCATAGGAAGTTTTTTATTTTTTCAACAAGTCGGCCGTCTCCCACCGAGGCAGGGTGACCCAAGAAGAAAATACTTTCATCATCATTCAACACTTTCACCTCACTCATACATAATCACTGTCTTTGCAGAGGCGCTCAGATACGACAGCTGAGAATAAGTCCCTCCCAACTGTCACTATCCCAGACCCCTCCTTTAAAGTGCAGGCATTGTACTTCCCATTTCCAGGACTCAAGTCCAACGAAATCAATTAACTATTTTCCCTGAATCCCTTCACAAAATATTACCCTGCTCACACTCCAACAGCTCGTCAGGTCCCAAAAACCATTCGTCTCCATTCACTCCTATCTAACACGCTCACACATGCTTGCTGGAAGTCCAAGCCCCTCTCACAAAACCTCCTTTACCCCCTCCCTCCAACCTTTTTGAGGATGACGCCTACCCCGCCTTCCTTCCCCTACAGATTCATACGCTCTCCAAGTCATTCTACTTTGATCCATTCTCTCTAAATGACCAAACCACCTCAACAACTCCTCTTCAGCCCTCTGCCAAATACTTTTAGTAACTCCACACCTCCTCATAATTTCCACACTCCGAATTTTCTGCATAATATTTACACCACACATTGCCCTTAGACAGAACATCTCCATTGCCTCCAGCCACCTCCTCGCTGCAGCATTTGCAACCCATGCTTCACACCCATATAAGAGTGTTGGTACCACTATACTTTCGTACATTCCCTTCTTTGCCTCCATGGATAACGTTTTTGTCTCCACAGATACCTCAACGCTTCACTCACCTTTTTTTCCTTCATCAATTCTATGGTTAACCTCATCCTTCATAAACCCATCCGCTGACAAGTCAACTCCCAAATATCTGAAAACATTCACTTCTTCCATAATCCCACTCTCCAATGTGATATCCAATTTTTCTTTATTTAAATCGTTTGATACCCTCATCACCTTACTCTTATCTATGTTCACTTTCAACTTTCTACCTTTACGCACCCTCCCAAACAACTCCACTAACCTTTGCAACTTTTCTTTAGAATCTCCCATAAGCACAGTATCATCAGCAAAAAGTAACTGTGTGAACACTTATTTAAACCTCTCCAGTCCCTCCTAACTGCAACATGAGCACAATATAATTATGTAATTCAAATTACAATTTTTTTTAAAAGACTGGCTAAAAAAGAAGAAACACTTTCACCATTATTCATTCAATCACTGTCTTGCCAGAAGCATGCTGACCCCATAATTCAGACAACCCTCTGACCTACAACATCCCCACCAGTGCTTCAAAGTGCCAGCACCGTACTTCCCACCTCCAGCATTAAAGTCTGGCTAACCAGTTTGCCTGAAACTTTCTTATATATTTTTTATTTATTTATTAATACACTGGCCATCTCCCACCAAGGCAGGGTGGCCCGAAAAAGAAAAACTTTCATCATCATTCACTCCATCACTGTCTTGCCAGAGGCAGGCTTACACTACAGTTATAAAACTACAACATTAACACCTTTCCTTCAGAGTCCAGACACTGTACTTCCCATCTACAGGACTCAAGTCTGGCCTGCAGGTTTCCCAGAATACCTTCATAAATGTTACCTTGCTCACACTCCAACAGCACATCAATTCCTAAAAACCATTTGTCTCCATTCACTCCTATCTAACACGCTCATGCATGCTTGCTGGAAGTCCAAGCATACACAAAATGCATACTGGAAGACTTAAATATGCCACAAACATTATACAAATTAACCTTCGGCAGAGACTCCCACAAATCATATGACTAAGAATATCACAGCCTTGTTGAAAATAAACCAAGCAAAACAAAAATCATAAAATCAGACATAAAACATAATCTGAAATTAGGATCTACAATATGACAACTTTAAGAAAATAAAACTTACTAATCAGGAGCTAATTAAACAAGGTTTTCTTGAACCCTGAGAGACTAAATATAAAGCTATTTCACCACTGATATTTCTATCAACTATACTTAACTCCCATGTATACAGTGAGAGAAATACATCCAGCCAGATCAACCAGGCTGTGATGGACATGTGGGACAGCTAGCCACCAGAAGCAACAGCCTGGTTGACCAGGCAAGCACCAGATGACCAGGAGTAGAAAAACTTTCGGAACTCATCAGAGGTACGTAAATGTAAGCCTAAACATACACTAAGATGAAAATAAAGCCAAATAAAACATTTCATTCTGAATTCAGATAATAACTATTTAAATTACTACCAATATTTATGACCGAGTATCAAATAATTTGCTCAAGCTGTAAAAAAAAAAAATGCATATTATTACTTAAGTGCACAGAATAACATTACCGATAACAATAAAAAACAAAACTGGGGGAGAGGGGAAAGCAACAGCAATTAAGAGCGACTTTGTGCACTTACTTAGCTACCTCTACTTACCACATTAGAATCCTGTTCTACATCCCTGGATTGTGGTTTCTCATTCTCGTGTTCATCAATTGGTTCATCTTTAACTTCATACGCTCGTCCCTTCTCCTCATTTTCTCCCTCTTCTGCAACACAGGATAATAAACACCAACTAGTACACATTAACTATCTATAGTCATTGTTTATATGACCCAAGGACTGTGCTTCAAAAATGGGTGGGAGACTGGGTAAGGTGGTGTTGGACTGGGTAAGGTGGTGTTGGACTGGGTAAGGTGGTGTGGGACTGGGTAAGCTGGTGTTGGACTGGGTAAGGTGGTGTTGGACTGAGTAAGGTGGTGTGGGACTGGGTAAGCTGGTGTTGGACTGGTTAAGGTGGTGTTGGACTGAGTAAGGTGGTGTGGGACTGGGTAAGCTGGTGTTGGACTGGGTAAGGTGGTGTTGGACTGGGTAAGGTGGTGTTGGACTGGATAAGGTGGTGTGGGACTGTACAAGGTGGTGTGGGACTGTACAAAGTGGTGTGGGACTGTACAAAGTGGTGTGGACTGGACAAGGTATTATGGAACTGTACAAGGTAGTGTGGGACTGTACAAGGTAGTGTGGGACTGTACAAGGTAGTGTGGGACTGTACAAGGTAGTGTGGGACTGTACAAGGTAGTGTGGGACTGGACAAGGTAGTGTGGGACTGTACAAGGTAGTGTGGGACTGTACAAGGTAGTGTGGGACTGTACAAGGTAGTGTGGGACTGGACAAGGTAGTGTGGGACTGTACAAGGTAGTGTGGGACTGTACAAGGTAGTGTGGGACTGTACAAGGTAGTGTGGGACTTGACAAGGTAGTGTGGAACTGAACGGGTCATGTGAGCGCAACACTAATTGGTAAAATGCAGTGACAAATATACATAAAACCCAACACGCAGTTTATTGCATTTTACTTGAAAGATGTTTCATCCACCCGAGACTTCATCAAGTTTCCTGTCCCTGAAGAACTAAAAATCTTCTCAATAAAATGCCATAAACTGCATATTGTTTTGTTAACAGAGCCTGACACAACATGTACTGAAAAGATGACATGTTTACCAAGCACAGTACCCAGTATTTACTGTTATTATTTTTTACACTTTTCAATGTACAAACTTAAGACCTGTAATCTTATTTCATCTAAGTTCAAAGTACAGTCTTATCTAAGGTATACTAACACCCCCAGGATGTGACTTACAATACCCAACTAACACCTAGAAGATATCAGAAACACTGCTGGGACAAGCGCAAAAGTTTTCATGAGGAAACTGAACAAGTATTTTCACCAGGTGCCAGATCAACCAGGCTGTGATGAATGTGGGACAGTGGGCCACCAGCAGCAACAGCATGGTTGACCAGGCAAACACCAGACAAGCCTTGTTCCGATAGTAGTAGATATTAATTTGTAGTAAGTTGGTAGACAGCTACCACCCAGGGAGGTACTACCATCCTGCCAAGTGAGTGTAAAACGGAAGCCTGTAATTGTTTTACATGATGGTAGGATTACTGGTGTATTTTTTTTTGTCTCAAACATGCAAGGTTTCAGATATGTCTTGCTACTTCTACTTACACTTAGGTCACACTACACATTCATGTACAAGCATATATATATATATACACACACCCCTCTGGGTTTTCTTCTATTTTCTTACTAGTTCTTTTTCTTATTTCCTCTTATCTCCATGGGGAAGTGGAACAGAATTCTTCCTCCGTAAGCCATGCGTGTCATAAGAGGCGCCTAAAATGCCTGGAGCAAGGGGCTAGTAACCCCCTACCCTGCTTCGGTGGGAAACGGCCGACGTGTTGAAAGAAAGAAAGATACACAATTCTGCGTCATCTAGGTCTTTAATTTCCTGTCTTTTATATCAACTTGTAGTTATATATCAATCCAGATATGAATAAACCTGGGAAGCTACTATATGTATATTCACAAAATCAGATCCTCAGTGTACAAACATGCCATAAGTTACACACCTTTTGCACCTTAAAACAAATTAAGTTTGTCAAGTGCCAAGCTGCAGCACAAACGTGTGTGAACCATAACAATCCCTTATACTACTGTTTATAAAAAATATTTTTTTTTAAGTTAAAAACCAGGAATGTAAGTTGTTCATATTTTGGAGACCTGCTGCATATATCTTTCTCCATTACTGGGATCCTCCGCTTCTGGAATAATACTTCTAACAGTAATGTTATAAGGCTCTGTACAAAAATGTCTAATTAAAAAATGCAAGCTTTATTAATCAGAAAACAAAGGCAAAAATACACATACCACATGTCACCTGCCACAGGGAGCCATAGGAAGTGTCATTGCTTAAAAAAATATATCAGGTATGATATATACTACTCACTAATAGCACACGCACCATGTTCACCGTGCAGGCTTTCTGAACTGTCGTGAGAGGCTGTGATTTTACGTTTCTTGGAGGATGGTGGTGTACCCGGATCACCTTCCTCATCCCCCTCCAAACTAAGTGACTGCTCTCTGGAATCTGTCAGGGAAGATCTCTGTCGTGTGACCTAGAGAATAATTAACAAGGTTACCATCAAGTAAATGATAATTCATGCATCAAATCAAAATGTCATCAGTTAGAGATGCAATGTCAAATAATTGAAAAGGTAATGTTGTTGTGTAAATGCTAGCAGCAATATAAAAGTGAGCGGAGGCAAATGGTTTTTTTGGGACCAGATGAGCTGTTGGAGTGGTGTGAACAAGGTAACATTTTGTGAACGGATTCAGGAAATTAGTTAGCCGGACTCGAGTCCTGGAGGTGGGAAGTACAGTGCCTGCACTCTAAAGGAGGGTTGGGGACATTTGCTGTCTGGAGGATCACCTGAACTGTCGTATCCACAAGCCTCTGGTAAGACAGTGATAGTGTGAATGATGGTGAAAGTGAGACTTTTTTGGGTCACCCTGCCTCTGTGGGAGACAGTGTTAAAAAACTTACATGTACAAATTATGTTGACACTAATAAAATGCAAAATTTAAAAGCAATCTGTAGAAAAGAGCAATTCAATAATAAGGTAAACCTGATGATGCACTATTGCAAAACTGGTTCTTTTAGCACAGAGTTTATAAAACCTTGGGCTGGAGGACGGCCAGACACAAGAACCAAAATTAATGTTCAATTTGACTAATTTTGCCAAAGGCTATACAGTACAAGGATAGTGAGACAGACAGATAGAATGAAATTTAGTATTGAGTACCATAGAGATGGCACTTTCAAGCAAAAAATGCCAAAAAAAAAAAAAAAAAAAAAAAACATTACACAGGCATTCTGGATCAAATCCAGCTCGTTCAAAATGAACCACATATTCAAGCTGTTCAGATCATGAATCATGAAGGACATGAAGGACTGTAAATTCAAACACCTGGCTGACTAAAGAATTATGGACACAGCCTTGTCGAGGACTGATGTGAAGGTTGAGATGAACCTCCGGAACTTTACCCAGCTATGTAGACTCCAGTAGGTACTCACACCTGAACTAAAAACAATATACAAGTGTTCACACCTAATCTAGAAAAGGTATATGATAAAAATTGCACTGATAAGGATATTTTGCCAATTTGTGCGAGTTACAGAGCACAAGAACCATTAAGTTAGTAGGTACTTTATAAGTAACCAGGTGCTAATGTGATTATAGCAAAGAATGAGAGGAGGCTAATTAGGAATTCTATAATGCATTAACTGTACTGTACAGTGGAATACTGTTACACCAGAAAAACAGTTACACAAGGAATCCTGAAAGGCTAAAATTCAGTGCACAGCACCACATCCTTTGAAATAAACATTAAAACTGAATTTCTCATTGAAAAATATTAGTAAAACATAAAACACTTTCAAATATTACAAATATCGATCGTATATTTCCATGGGGAGGTGGAAAAGAACTCTTCCTACGTAAGCCATGCATGTGGTAAGAGGCCGGGAGCAAGAGGCTAGTAACCCCTTCTCCTGTATACATTACTAAATTTAAAAAGAAAAACTTTTGTTTTTCTTTTCGGGTCACCCTGCCGTGGTGTGATACGGTCGATTTGTTGAAAAAAAAATCAATTGCATATTATTACCTTTAAATAATTATATTAGAATGGTTAATAAAAAAAATGTAAATAACAGAACATGAACAAAAATGCTCAAAACGTGCAGGACAATTTGATTCCTTAAACAGTGTCTTAACCAATGCAATGCATTACAAATGATAGAAAACAAATATTTCAAAAAATATTACAAATGTTAAATACATTACAGATGATAGAGAAAAAAGATGAATTAAAAAGTGTTTAAAATAAAGGCAAACGGAAGATAAATGATACAAACAGAAGATAAATGATTCAAAAAGAAGATAAATGATTCAAACAGAAGATAAATGATTCAAACAGAAGATAAATGATACAAACAGAAGATAAATGATACAAACAGAAGATAAATGATACAAACAGAAGATAAATGATACAAACAGAAGATAAATGATACAAACAGAAGATAAATGATACAAACAGAAGATAAATGATACAAACAGATAAATGATACAAACAGAAGATAAATGATTCAAACAGAAGATAAATGATGATACAGCAGATCAACAATCATCCAACACAGTTATTTAGCTTCCAACATTAACAAGTGGTCCAGTTCTATTTTATACCCAAGAAAACATAAAAACAAGGCTACTGCTGTACAGGAGGTCCTTGCTTATACAGCAGGTTAGGTTCTGGGCTACTGCTGTACAGGAGGGCCCTACTTATACAATAGGTTAAGTTCTGTACTACTGCTGTACAGGAGGGCCCTACTTATACAATAGGTTAAGTTCTGTACTACTGCTGTACAGGAGCCCCTCTTATACAGCAGGTTAAGTTCTGTGCTACTGCTGTACAGGAGGGCCCTACTTATACAACAGGTTAAGTTTTGTACTACTGCTGTAAAGCGAAAATTGTTTTAAAGTGAAACAGCCTTTTTCCACTGTCAAATGCACATAAAAGCCTGATAACATTTTTACACTCTCATATACAGCTTCTCTTCACTTAGCGACATACAGTGGACCCCCGAGTAACGTAAAAACTTCTTTCCAGAAGCCTGCTCAAGTGCCATTATCGAACGAATTTACTCCTTTAAGGAATAATGTCACGTAGGTTAGTCTATTTCAGACCCCCAAAAATACACTTCCACAAGCACTTACAATATTATACTTACATAATTGTACGATTTCCGGGGTGTTCGTTACTCGGGGGTCCACTGTACTAGTTTAGTGACAACTCAGACTTACAACAGGCTCTCTGACCAGTATACATACCTAAATAATTTATATAAAAGCTGATTTCCTCTGTTCTGTTTATTACAATATACAGTATACTACTGTATAAACATTTAAAAATATACTAAAAATGTTATAAATGGTGCAAAGGTGACATTAAAACAATATCAAAGATGATTGACACAAACCAACTACCATAACAGTATGTTCCTCACTTAGCGACAAATTCGTTTACCAACGTGGTCTTAGGAACGGAACTCTGTCGCTAAGTGAGGAGAGGCTGTATTATAGTAATTTCTTTGATGACCACTGATCTTATAAATAAAGTAAAAACTTATCAATGGTTTAAATTCTGCAGTGGCAAATCTGGCTCAAGTTTTAAATCTTCTCGACCAAGAAATATCACAACACAATAAGTGATGAACTCAACAACCAAGAAATACCACAACACAACAAATGATGTACTCAACAATCAAGAAATACCACAACACAACAAGTGATGTACTCAACAATCAAGAAATACCACAACACAACTAGTGATGTACTCAACAATCAAGACAACATGCTCCTGTGCCATACCATGGTACTTTTACCTAGTTCTCCCAGAGACAATTACAGTGGTCCCTCGGTTTTCGTGAATCTCCAAACTTGAACATTTATGTAAGTATATTTTCGTAAGTGCTGTTGCAAGTGTATTTTTGGGGGTCTGAAATATACTAACCTATGTAACATTATTTCTCAAGGAAGTAAATTCATTCGGTAATGGCACTTGAGCAGCATTCTTGAACGAATTTTCGGCAAAAACCAAGGGACCACTGTACATACAAAACTTTTTAAAACCACCAACTACAACAAGATAACACAAATGATACTAAACCATTAATCTCATACTTGAAACCTATCGTAATACATTACTTATATAATTACCACAAAGAAAATATGGAATTTAAAAAATTTAAATGTACAGTGGACCGGTTCTAGTAATTAATCCGTTCCAGAGGGCGCTACTAATACCGAATATTACTAATTCCGATTCTATTTTCCCCATAAGAAATAATAGAAATTCAATTAATCCATTTCAGACAACCAAAAGTATTAAAATAAATTTTGTTTTTACATTAAATTACACAGAAAACAATGAGACATGAAGTATAAAACAGGAATAATTTGACACGTACCTTTATTGAAGAGTTGTTGTGTGGAAGATGGGGGGAGGGGAGAGGAAGGAGTTGCTAGTGTTTGGAAGGGGAATCCCCTTCCATTAAGACTTCAGATACCAAGTTCTTTTCTGGGGTTACTTCCCTTCTTTGTTTTTTAACCCTTTCGAGGTTTCGGTCATACTAGTACGGCTTACGCGCTGGGGTTATCCACGTACTAGTACGCATAAATTCTAGCGCCTTCAAATTAAGCGCGAAATGGCTGGTAGGCCTAGTGGTGAGAGAATTGGTCTGCGTGGTCAGTGTGCGCAGTAGGAAAAAAAATCGGGGACCCAGTGGTGCATTGTGGGAACGCCATGTTAGTACACCTTGTTCACCATGCCTGGCAGTAAGAAACTCCTCACTCCTCGGTGAATTGGAACACTTTTGTTCCCCAGTGACAGTTCTAACACCGATGGGAGTGTCAGTGATGATGAGTTTCAAGGTTTTGAGGAGGTTGTGACCGAAACTAATGACCATAATACCGGTAATATTGAGGAAAACTTACACTTTAGGTCACACTACACTGGCATACACATGCATATATATACATACACACATCTAGGTTTTTCTTCTTTTTCTTAATAGCTCTTGTTCTTTTTATTTTCTCTATTGTCCATGGGGAAGTGGAAAAGAATCTTTCCTCCGTAAGCCATGCGTGTCGTATGAGGCGACTAAGATGCCGGGAGCAATGGGCTAGTAACCCCTTCTCCTGTACAAATCTACTAAAAACGAGAAGAAGAAAAACTTTATAAAACTGGGTTGTCTGAATGGATGTAGTGCGGATGATAAGAAAGAGATGATTGCCGATGTTATGAATGAAAAGAAGTTGGATGTCCTGGCCCTAAGCGAAACAAAGCTGAAGGGGGTAGGCGAGTTTCAGTGGGGAGAAATAAATGGGATTAAGTCAGGAGTATCTGAGAGAGTTAGAGCTAAGGAAGGGGTAGCAATAATGTTGAAGGATCAGTTATGGAAGGAAAAGAGGGAATATGAATGTGTAAATTCAAGGATTATGTGGATTAAAATAAGGGTCGGATGCGAAAAGTGGGTCATAATAAGCGTGTATGCACCTGGAGAAGAGAGGAGGTAGAGGAGAGAGAGATTTTGGGAGATGTTAAGCGAATGTATAGGAACTTTTGAACCAAATGAGAGAGTAATTGTGGTAGGGGACCTAAATGCTAAAGTGGGAGAAACATGCAGAGAGGGTGTAGTAGGTAAGTTTGGGGTACCAGGTGTAAATGATAATGGGAGCCCTTTGATTGAACTTTGTATAGAAAGGGTTTAGTTATAGGTAATACATATTTTAAGAAAAAGAGGATAAATAAGTATACAAGATATGATGTAGGGCGTAATGACAGTAGTTTGTTGGACTATGTATTGGTAGATAAAGACTGTTGAGTAGACTTCAGGATGTACATGTTTATAGAGGGGCCACAGATAGGCAGTTAGGGTAAGATATAAACAACTATTGGAGGATAGATGGGCTAGTGAGAGTGTAGCAATGGCGAAAATGTATGGGGTAGATTTAAAAATGTATTGTTAGAGTGTTCAGCAGAAGTTTGTGGTTACAGGCGAGTGGGTGCGGAGGGAAGAGGAGCGATTGGTGGAATGATGATGTAAAAAGAGTAGTAAGGAAAAAAAGTTAGCATATGAGAGGTTTTACAAAGTAGAAGTGATGCAAGGAGGGAAGAGTATATGGAGAGAAAAGAGAGGTTAAAAGAGTGGTGAAGCAATGTAAAAGAGAGCAGATGAGAGTGGGTGAGATGTTATCAGCAAATTTTGTTGAAAATAAGAAAAAGTTTTGGAATGAGATTAATAAGTTGAGGAAGCCTAGAGAACAAATGGATTTGACAGTTAAAAATAGGAGAGGAGAGTTATTAAATGGAAAGTTAGAGGTATCGGGAAGATGGAGAGAATATTTTGAGGATTTGTTAAATGTTGATGAAGACAGGGAAGCTGTGATTTTGTGTGAGGGCAAGGAGGAATAACATCTTGTAGGAGTGTGGAAGAGCCAGTTGTGGGTGTAGGGGAAGTTCGTGAGGCAGTCGGTAGAATGAAAGGGGTAAGGCAGCTGGGATTGATGGGATAAAGATAGAAATGTTAAAAGCAGGTGGGGATATAATTTTGGAGTGGTTGGTGCTATTATTTAATAAATGTATGGAAGAGGGTAAGGTACCTAGGGATTGGCAGAGAGCGTGTATTGTTCCTTTGTATAAAGGCAAAGGGGACAAAAGAGAGTGCAAAAATTATAGGGAATAAGTCTGTTGAGTGTACCTGGTAAAGTGTATGGTAGAGTTATTATTGAAAGAATTAAGAGTAAAACAGAAAGCAGGATAGCAGATGAACAAGGGGCTTTAGGAAAGGTAGGGGTGTGTAGACCAAGTGTTTACAGTGAAACATATAGGTGAACAGTATTTGGATAAGGGTAAAGATGTTTTTGTGGCATTTATGGATTTGGAAAAGGCGTATGATAGGGTAGATAGGGGGCAATGTGGCAGATGTTGCAGGTGTATGGAATAGGAGGAAGGTTACTGAAAGCAGTGAAGAGTTTTATGAGGATAGTGAGGCTCAGGTTAGAGTGTGTAGGAGGGAAGGGACTATTTCCCAGTAAAAGTGGGCCTTAGACAAGGATGTGTGATGTCACCGTGGTTGTTCAATATATTTATAGATGGGGTTGTAAGAGAAGTGAATGCGAGGGTCTTGGCAAGAGGTGTTGGGCTAAAAGATAAAGAAGCAAATACAAAGTGGGAGTTGTCACAGTTGCTTTTTGCTGATGACACTGTGCTTTGGGAGATTCTGAAGAGAAGTTGCAGAGGTTGGTGGATGAATTTGGTAGGTGTGTAAAAGAAGAAAATTGAAAGTGAATATAGGAAAGAGTAAGGTGATGAGGATAACAAAATGAATAGGTGACGAAAGATTGGATATCAGATTGGAGGGAGAGAGTATGGAGGAGGTGAATGTATTCAGATATTTGGGAGTGGACATGTCGGCGGATGGGTCTATGAAGGATGAGGTGAATCATAGAATTGATGAGGGAAAAAGGGTGAGTGGAGCACTTCGGAGTCTGTGGAGACAAAGAACCTTGTCCATGGAAGTAAAGAGGGAATGTATGAGAGTATAGTTATACCAACGCTCTTATATGGGTGTGAAGCATGGGTGATGAATGTTGCAACGAGGAGAAGGCTGGAGGCAGTGGAGATGTCATGTCTGAGGTCAATGTGTGGTGTGAATATAATGCAGAGAATTCGGAGTTTGGAAATTAGGAGGAGGTGCGGGATTACCAAAACGATTGTCCAGAGAGCTGAGGAGGGGTTGTTGAGGTGGTTTGGACATGTAGAGAGAATGGAACGAGACAGAGTGACTTCAGAGTGTATAAATCTGTAGTGGAGGGAAGGCGGGGTAGGGTCGGCCTAGGAAAGGTTGGAGGGAGGGGGTAAAGGAAGTTTTGTGTGCGAGGGGCTTGGACTTCCAGCAAGCATGTGTGAGCGTATTTGATAGGAGTGAATGGAGGCATATGGTTTTTAATACTTGACGTGCTCTTCAAAACAGTTCCAGTAGCGAGAGTGGAGCAGAATATTCTCCAGTGAACGTCAGTATATACGACGGTATATGTGCTCTGGTAGCGTGCCATATGCTGTTCCAAGGGGAAGGAGTACATCTCGGAGTACATCCCGTGGGCGTACAACAGGAAGTGATAGCGAAAATGAAGACGATAGTGTTGCAATTGGGATGATAAATGTGCATGCATCTGGTAGTGGTAGTGGTGCCAGGCGTGAGGCACCAGCAGTGGACCATGCTGGCACCGACGCCGCTGAGTCAGCTCAGCTACAACAAAGGCCATCCTCACCCACCCACCAACCCCCACAACCACAACCTCCACTTCCACAACCCCCACAACCACCTGTAAATATCCAGTACCCACCAGCAGACCGCACCTGGGATTGGCAGGACGCTGACAATTTTATTCCCAATCCCCATCAGTTTGATGAAAGTCAAAGTGGAATACGCCCATCTTGTCCACTTGGGAACAATGCCACTGAACTGGAATGTTTCGAGTTATTTTTTGATGATCCCCTGATGGTAATTATTGTCAGGGAAAGCAACAGATACTACGAGTACACCATGGCAAACACAATACTTTCACCAACATCACGCCTCAACAGGTGGAAAAGGGCAACTGTGGCTGAGATGTATCTTTTCTTTGCCACAATAATGCTTATGCCACGTGTATGTAAGCAACACCTGGTTTCAGTGATATAATATCAGTGAATCGATTTGTGCTACTGTTACGTATGCTCCACTTCTCAAACAAAACCAAGCCTGACAGAAACGACAGGTTATATAAGATTAGGAATGTGTTTCTGTAACTGAAAGAGAAAATCAATATGCATTTTTATCCCTTCAGGAAGCTTGTTATTGACGAGTCACTGATTCTGTTCAAAGGTAGACTGTCGTTCAAGCAGTATACACCAAGCAAGAGGAAACGCTTTGGTATAAAGTTGTTTGTGCTTTGTGATTGCTACAGTGGTATTGTATTGGATATTATTGTGTACACTGGAAGTAATACATTGAAAGATACCAGGAAGTTACTGGGTATCTCTGGTGATGTGGTAAGAACAATGATGGAACCATATCTTGGTAAGGGGCATATATTATATACTGATAACTGGTACACAAGCCCCTCCCTCAGTGATTTTGTGCGAGTGAACTTGACAGATGTGTGCGGTACAGTGCGTGCAAATCGTAAGCATATGCCTAGGTTCAATGCAGGCACTCGTAGAGGTGAGGTGCAGGCGTTTGCTGCCAATGACATCATGGCATTTCAGTGGCATGACAAACGAGATGTCACACTTGTCATCAATTCACCCTAACGAAATGACAGACACTGGCAGGGTGAGTAGAAAGACCAATGAAACCATTCTAAAACCTGCAGCTGTGATGGACTACACCCTCAGTATGTGCTTAGTGGACAAATGTGACATGCAAATTGGGTTTGCTGATTGTGTTCGCAAGAGTTACAAGTGGTACATAAAGCTCTTTTTTCACATTCTGGACATTACCATGCTCAATGCTTATAATATTTATAAGTTGAAGACCACAAACAAATCACCATATGGCAAATTTTGTTTGTCTGTCATCAGACAAACAATATTCAAGTACCAAGAATTTTGTTTGTCTGTCATCAGACAAGCAATATTCAAGTACCAAGGAACAACACCTGCAATAGAAACCCGCCCAACACCAAGTTAACAACACCTACCCTCTCGTCTGAGGCCTGGTGAACACTTCCTAACAAAACTGCCTGCTACTGCTTGCAAGAAAAAGGCTCAGAAGAGGTGTTTTGTCTGTGCACATACAAAAAAACGCCCACAACAACGCAGAGACACTCGTTTTATGTGTGGAATGTAAAACACCACTGTGCATGGAACCATGTTTCAGAGACTTCCACAGTATGTATGAATGTGGTGAAAGTGTTGAATGATGATGAAAGTATTTTCTTTTTTGGGGATTTTCTTTCTTTTTGGGTCACCCTGCCTTGGTGGGAGACGGCCGACTTGTTGAAAAAAAAAAAAAATGATTGAACAATAGAAATAAACAATATTTGTTATTGTAAATACCTGTAAATAAGTTGTGTAAACAAAATAGTGATAACAAACTTTATGTCATTATTGTATAATAATTAGCGAGTGAATATTTGAAAAACAGCACTTATATTGGTCTCACAGGCCATAAAAGTTATTTGAAAAAAAAAAAAATTAAAATCGATAAGAAAACAACTTCAAGAAAGAAAATAGAAGATTACCGGCCAACCGGAAGTCACCGATGTTGCCGTCAACGGTTCAATTTTCATCAACTTCAATCCTCTATATCTTGGTAAGTATTGATCGCAAAAATGTATTTTTTAGTATTAGATTTAGAAAAAAAAAAACTATCATTTCATAAGATTTTTTTTTGAAATTCATGGACCCTGAGAACGAGTTTCGGAGAGGGTCCTTGGACCCCCAAAGGGTTAATGCCACTAGGACCAGCTTGAGAGTCACTGGACCCCCGTTGCTCAAAAAAGTGTTCCAGAGAGTTCTGTTTCTGGCATATGTTTGGAATTGTGCTGGCTACAGGGGTGTGTGTTTGGGGACAGGACAAGATAGTCCTTCATTATGACCCTAATATCAACTCTACAGCTTATTTATCTGTCACAATTCATCTAATATGACATAATATACAATATTAATAACATAGAAACATAACATACTCTAGAATGAATAAAATATGTCATTACGAATGTGAGGACTGGTGTTGCGTTGTTTGTTGTTGGGTGTATAAGGGCCACTGACCATAAACTGTACATATAGTGGTGGTGGTGGGCAGCAGCAGCAGATGGTAGTGTTATCAGTTGCCCTATACCTCAAACAACAATGGAGGAGTTAAGTTTCGTGTTGTCATTTTTCTATCAATTAATGGCTTAACTTACTTGCTACACTGTTAATGCTGCATACACTTTATCGCTGGCTGGCACTATAGCCTTTATCAACTCCTGCTGCTTTAGTATCATAACATATCGTAGAATCACTAAATCACTTAAGAAGACACATTCTCCCCTCTCAGCCCTTTACCAAAGGGCTGGCACTAGGAGCTTTCTTTGGGCCCATGGTGGCTTATTTAGCAGTTGCAAGCACTAAAAACAATGGAATAATGGCAAAATGTATGGTATGAATGCCTGGGTGACTGTCACTCGCTAGTAAACAATGGCACACTGACTCTGGATGAAGTGTTGGGCCGTCCGGGCCATGCATACACGTCCAGGACAAATTACTAATTCCGAGTGAATCTACTTATACCGAACTAATATTTTTACGAAAAAATGTTACTTATTCAAAATTTTACGAAATCCGGGGGTCCACTGTAATTGAGAAACTCAAAGGAAAACAAGCAACTGGTAAGTAAGAATGATCAACAGATTGGTGGATTTAATTCTCCAGAATATTGGCAGTTTGGAGGGACGTCTAAACTGTCGAATCTGAGCGTCTCTGCAAAGACAGTGATTATGAGTGATGGTGAAAGTGTTGAATGATGATGAAAGTTTTTTCTTTCTTTTTGGGTCACACTGCCTCGGTGGGAAATGGCCGACGTGTTGGAAAAAAAATGAGAAAAAAAAAAAAAGCTAGGCAAGTATTTGAACGTGGAAGAGCAGAAAGTAATGCTGCATGAATTTACTCAAATAGAGAGAGGGTAAGGAGTGATAAAAACTGAGATATGCATTATGTATGTACATGAGAGCACCAGACAGACATTAAGATGTGCAAATATGCAGTAACTGCAGTGCAGCTTGGTCACTTAAGAGTCATCAATGGTGCAACACATGAGTACATATGATCATACCCAGAATTGATTACTTTGGTCAATAAGAATTAAGAGGCAGGACCAAGAGATATGACTTAGCCAGAGCAAACAAAACAAGGTGACTATAATTTTCTCATCAAATATAGAAAATGGCAAAAAAAAAAAAAAAAATAGTTACATGTAACAATTCATAATTATAAAAGCGTTTTGACCTAAATATTCCAGTAACGTATACACACAGAGGTTCACTCAACTTTACTGATCATACATGAAGCTGCGAGTTGCAGACACTAACCTGTGAACCAAGTGATGATGATGAGAAACGGGCGCCATGACTAGACATATCATCGTAGCTACGGGGGTTTTCTGCCAGTCCTTTAATCCTTAGTGACTCTGCAGTCTGATTGAAAATACAACACAATTGATAACGTTCACCAGAGAATAAAAATCATAATACTGATGTTGGAACAATTCACAACTAACCTACAACTGGGAGGGAAAACTTTATATGATGCTTGAGTCTGTCCTGGACGACTATCAAGTCACTTTATATGATGCTCGAGTCTGTCCTGGACGACTATCAAGTCACAGCAGTTGCAACCGAGAGAGAAGGGAGGGGTGAACACTAAACCTGTAGGGGTCACACAACACCTGGGGGAATATAAGGCATTCAGGCTCGGTTCAAAAATTGGAGCTCAGATCCAATTCCTTAATTGAAGAGCCTCTCACCAGCATCAAGGAACCTCCTTTGAGGGGCCCAAAAATGTATAGGTCCAGGATGAATATATGTCATCTAGTTTCCTCTCCAATTTGTTGATTAGTTACAAATATCTTTGGAGACAAGGGGCACAAAGTCAATTGGAGAGAAAAAAGATAATTGCTGAGAGGAACATCACTGACACGTTGACTGGAGAAGTCTGTTCCACAGCAGAAAAGTTTTAATAAAGTTCCTTCTGCAAGTGTCTTTTTTCCTTATGATAACCAAGAAGTAAAACAACGCATTTCTTATATAACCAGTTAAGGAAGTTTGTACCAAGTCCACACTACTGACCCTGAGCACATCTTGTAACCTGTCCTGGGACACATTGACTTCTCCTCGGTAAATGAAGTCAATCACAGTCTTGAGGTCATCAATACGAATATCCTTGAGGATCACAATGGGATGTTTGCAGGGGTTTGCACCAAACAAGTCCTGCAAAATCATCATCACATAACCAAGGGCCAACCTTAAAAAAGATCATTTATATATATTATTATTATACACAAATAACCCGCACACACAAGACTGAAACTTATGACGTCGGACCAGGACGTCATCATAAGTTTATCTCTTTTGAGCCGATTATTTGAGTATTGCTCCAGTCATGGTATTGTGCCTTTTTAATCTTTATATTATTATTGTATTAAAAAGAGGGAAAACTCTTAGTCGCCATGTAGAATAATTAGATCAGAGGGAAAGAATGTCTGGTAATCAGGTTTGAAGAGTCCAGGTGTTTGTTCCATAAAAAAAAAATTACATTGTTTATAAAAAACGATATTAAAGCAAGGAATAAAATATTCCAGCTACTACATAATTACTTCAAGCTAGCACAGTCATTATATGAAAATAATGACAGTAATTAATTAATAACATTAGCAACAAAAACTAGGTTAAACAATTATTTGTAACCCATTTAATGTTAGTATTAATTTTGCCTTCCCATTAACACTACACAAACTCACAAAATGTAATGTACATTAATAAGGTTATATAAAATCCTCTGTAAAACATTTCTGATTTATTTTTATAGTTAAAACTACGATATTCAAAGCATCAATGACTTACTTTAAAGTAAACGCTGCATGCTGAGAGTACCAGTTTGTGAGCGTGTATGTAGTGACCGTCGGTGGCCAGAGTGACGTCCACCAGGGCCTCAGACGTGAGCAGCTCGGAGAACACAGTCACCAGGTTGGGCCGGTGGTTGTTCCAGCGTAGGCAGTATTCTGACATCTTGTCTTCTAACTCTACATTACTTTCTGTAAGTACAGCTATAATTACCACCTTTCAAATTAATTCTCAATTAATATTAGAACATTAAAATTTATTAAGTGCATGAAGGAACAAAATTGTAATTTTTACTTAGTGCTTTAGCCTTTTAGCACTAAAAAAAAAAAAATGCAAACAAAGAAAATCACCCAAAATAAAACTCATTCATGGAAACAAGTACACAATAAAAATATTCCAGTACAGGGGGGTTAAAAAACTGGTACACTTAGAAGCAGATTAAAGTTATACAAAAGAAAATCACCAGTACAAATGCACGCAAAGCCTAACTATTTGTACTACCATAGTTTCGCTACAAACAACTCGTTTGTAAGGTACGATGGTAATAAATGCAGGGGAGCCTTTATTGGTACAGTACAGTTTCATTAACAGGGAGAGCTTTATCAAATACACGAAAGAACCATTGTACCAGCGAAGACTCCTCTGCAAGTAGTCGGCATCTTTGCCTTAATTCAGCAAATTCACTGAAAACTGTAACACCAGGAATTCAACACACTGTATGCTGGAAACCTCCTGTACTGACAACACTATAATAAAAGCAAGCAATAATTTATGAAGGTCAATGAATATAATGCACAATGACACAAACTTCAGGCCAATATAAAATTTAAAAAGAAAAAGAAAAAATAATATAAAAAAAGAGCTGTAGTAAAAATGTAAAACTGATGTCTATATGCAATTGAGAATACATACACTCATAATACAATACATACAATATAAACAAATCACTGATGTAGTAAACAATTTCAGTGAATGACCAACATTTACCTGAGAGTGAAAAGCACAAAATTATCAATAATAACCAGATTCCTGTTTCCATGGGAACTCACATTACTGGAATGAATTACAAGAAGTTGTAGTAAGTGCTTCAACTACTGAAAAAAAAGGCATGACAAACAAATTATTGAAGATGCGGACACCAGGAGCACAGCTCTATTATAGTAACTACAGATAGGTACTAGTTACAGGTTCACCATCACTAATCCGGCATCATCGGGACCTGCTGGGTGCCGGATTAGAGATTTTGCCGGATTACAGTGGTTAGGTTAGAATACACTTAACCCAATGGCAATATTTAGGCATCGGTGATTTCATCCACTTACGCCCTATTTTTGACCCATTCCATTGTTCCAGTCTACCAAACTCATAGCTACTTTGTTAGTATTCCTTCTATTCTGTCGATTGAGTACAAGAAACTGCCCATCTACCTATTTCAACTACCCAATAAAGTAGTAAAAAATCGGTAATTTGGCCAATTTCACACAAATTTCAAGAGATGCCAATTTCAAAATAGGGTCCAGAATAAAGAGTGCAGACATTCCTGGCACTAAAATAACATTTTCTCTGCTCATCAGTCACGTCTCCAGACCCGTCTTATATTACAATTGCTTTCCATTTTGAATTTTTATTCACACAAAAAATAGAAGATTTACTGTCATGCAGACAACTGTATTATTGTAATAATTGTATAAATAATGTCATCCCATTCGTGACTGCATATTAGACCAGCCAGTTGGACACGTATTGGACAGTGACATAATTTGTTTACTCTTGAACATCAGCAAAAATTGAACATTTCTGCTAGTTTGAGCTCAATTTTAAGGTATTTTCCAGTGTGAAACCAATCAAAATTATATCTATTTCTGTAATATATCTTCCAGTCTATCAAATGAGACCAAAAAAAGGGGATATAACCATACAAACCATACGAATACACCGCAAAGTCACTTTTACACCAAAAGCACAGTCGCCACTTTTTCTCATTTTGCACTGTATGCTGCAGGATTTTTTTTTATATAGAGCACACTTATCACACAGACCTATTCTCTCATATGTAGACCCAAATTTACCAGTCACAGCTTATCTGAGTTGAGCTGAGCTTATGCTGACTGACAGTGGCTTCAAAGCCACCTTATCTTTCATGGACAATGTACGGTGTATGTGCTTTACACAATGAGAAGCATTTCTTTTATTCATTGGAACCATGGCTAGGGCTAAAAGTGAGCAGGTTATAACAATAAATGGAGAAAAAGAAATTGGAATGACTTATGCAGCAAGTAGCACCACCAAACAGTAGCAGCAGGTTGGTGTGGCGACCCCGGAAATTTGATATTACGTATGCTAGCCAGAATTAGTGCCGGATTACTGATGGAACTGGATTACTGATGGAACCAGATTACTGATTGAAACAGATTACTGATTGAACCAGATTACTGATTGCCGGATTAGTGATGGCCAACCTGTACTTGTCTAGCATGAAAAACATAGTAATTGCATTATAACTGATAACACTCCCTTCATTTGAACTAAATGAACATAAAAGTTAATTTAACTGCCTATTACATACATATTTATGGAGAAGTGCTAAACCCATATGGATCATAAAGTGCCTGAGGAATAAATAGGTATACTACCATAATTAGGCTTGATCCAAGGGATTAAAAAAAAACTTCACCACCACCAAGATAATTTAACTTCAATATTTACTTTTTACCATAACTTTATCACAATATAATTTACAAAAACAAATTATAATTACTTACATTTACTTGAAGGTAAATAATTGAGCATCATGAAGAAAACACAAATAATTAACACATTTGGCTCGTTTTGTAGCAGCTATGTAACAAATGTCTAGTATGTTTACACATCAAGAAAACGCTGGACGGGCACCTAATCAGTACCTGACCAGCCGGGCTGTGGTTCCTATGTCGGGTTGCGTGTGGCCAACAGTAACAGCCTGGTTGATCAGGCCCTGATCCACCATGAGGCCTGGTCACAGACCAAGCCACGGGGGAGTTGACCCCCAAAACCCTCTCCAGGTATACTCCAGGTATTAAATAGATATTACAATTCCTACAACACATACCACTGTCAAGACAGTTCTAACCTGTGTGACATCACTTGAGAAATGGCAGGTTTAACTGAGGCGTTGCACAGCAGAAAAGAACAAGAACCACTACTGCCAAAGTCCAGGTTGGTGAATGAATCAATTCCATAATGTTTTGTCTTGTGTGAGAATGTGTAGATATTGTCTTCTGCATCTGCAAATTAGGATCAGAGTCCCATAACAAAGTACTCTATCTTGAGCTTCGCAGATCTGATCTCCCCCACAACTGCATTTGTCTCTTATTCTTTCCTGATGTGCAACATCTCAAATCTTGATGAGGTAGTCTCTTTTTTGTGTGTGTGATATGAAGGAGCAGTGAGGATATTTGCAATTTTCAACTGTACTATTGGCATGCCTCTGGCAAGAAAGTAATGGAATGAGTGATGATGAAAGCCTTTCTTCTTTTCTGGACTGCCGTACCTTGGTGGGAGACCGCCAGTGTGTTAAAAAAAAAAATGTATATAAATTAGTGTTAATACTGCATAAAAATCTTCCTGTACTCAACGTCTCACTAGGAAAAAAAATGAGATTTTGACAAGTGGTGCATTGTGAGAATGAACTATTTGAATTCAGAGATGGTGGTAAGGAAGATGACAAAGGAAGCTGAAGCCCCCCAAATTCCATCAGTCTCCCAAAGCTTTCCATATAATAACAATAATAATAATAATAATAATAATACAGTTCCACACTGAAAATATCCCCACCCCTTCTTCAGAGTGCAGGCACTGTACTTCCCACATAAAAGACTCAAGTCTGGCTAATCGGTTTCCCCGAATCCCTTCATAAATGTTACCTTGCTCACACTCCAACAGCTGGTCAAGTAAAAAAACCACTTGTATATAATAATAATAATAATAATATTAATAACAACAACAACTGCTTCAAGACAAGGTCAAGGTAGCCCTCTCTTCCAACAAGACTGCCAACCCTAAACCCTTCCTACATAAACTTCTGAAACTGCCTGTGATTTAACTTGTTTAACAAGTTGGTTTTTTTCAACAAGTCGGCCGTCTCCCACTGAGGCAGGGTGACCCAAAAAGAAAGAAAATCCCCAAAAAGAAAATACAGTGGACCCAGAGTATCGGCCGTAATCTGTTCCAGGAGCTAGGCCTCAACTCGAACTGGCTGAAAGTCAAACTAATATTTCCCATAAGAAATAATGCAAATACATACAATTAATTCGTTTCCACCCAAAAATATTCACCAAAAATTCATTTTTTTAAAGAATAAATACTAAAGTTTTACATACAGAAAACAATGAGAAATAAATATAAAGAACTAATTTTAATGGATAAATGAACATTTGAATCAGTTTTACCTTTATTGAAGACTCTTGTTGGTATATGAGAGAGGCAGGAGAGTTTGTTTGGAGGCAGGACAAGATAGCCCTTCAATACGACACTAATATAAACTCTACGGCTTATTTATCTATCACAATTCATCTAATATGACATATTAAACAATATTAATAACATAGAAACATGATATACTCTAGAATGAATAAAATATGTCATTTTGTATGAGGGAACTGGCGGTAGTGTTATTGTTGTTGGGTTTATAAGGGCCACTGATCATAAGCCGTACATATACTGCAGATGGTGGAGGCAGCAGGCCACCACCACTAATTCATACTGAAACAATGTACGTAATTTATAAATAAGAAATATTTACACTTTCATTTATAAATAAGAAATATTTACACTTTCATTTATAAATAAGAAATATTTACACTTTCATTTATAAATAAGAAATATTTACACTTTCATTTATAAATAAGAAATATTTACACTTTCATTTATAAATAAGAAATACAGTGGTACCTCGACTTACGATGGTCCCCAAACTCACCCTTGTATGTAAGTTTATTTTTTTAAATGCTTTTGTAAGTGTAATTTTGGGGGTCTAAAAGGACTAGTCTATTTTACAACATTTCTTAAGGAGATAAATTCGTTTGGTAATGACACTTGAACAGCATTCTGGAATGAAAAAATATCGTAAGTCGAGGTACCACTGTATTTACACTTTCATTTATAAATAAGAAATATTTACACTTTCATTTATAAATAAGAAATATTTACACTTTATAAATAAGAAATATTTACACTTTATAAATAAGAAATATTTACACTTTATAAATAAGAAATATTTACACTTTATAAATAAGAAATATTTACACTTTATAAATAAGAAATATTTACACTTTATAAATAAAAATTTACACTTTATAAATAAGAAATATTTACACTTTATAAATAAAAATATTTAACTTTATAAATAAGAAATATTTACACTTTATAAATAAGAAATATTTACACTTTATAAATAAGAAATATTTACACTTTATAAATAAGAAATATTTACACTTTATAAATAAGAAATATTTACACTTTATAAATAAGAAATATTTACACTTTATAAATAAGAAATATTTACACTTGCCTTGCAAGAGATGGTGACAGAGGGCAGCGTTGGTCTCAGTGCCCCTATATACTACCTCAAACAAAAATGGAGTTAAGTTTCGTGTCGTCATTTTTCTATCGTTTAATCGCTTAACTTACTTGCTACACTTTATCACTGGCTGGTGCTATAGCCTTTATCGACTCATGCTGCTTTAGTATCGTACATATCGTAGACTCAGTGAATCACTGAAGAAGACACATTCTCCCCTCTCTCTTCCTCCTCCACTTTGGTACGTTGTTACAATTTATTTCTTCAATTCTATTGTGTTTCTGTCACGTTCTTTACCAAAGAGCTGCCTCTATGAAGTTTCTTTGGGCCCATGGTGGCTTATTTCACAGTCACAATCAATAAACAAGCACTAAACACAATGAATTTATTGTGAAATGTAATGTTCACTCAATGGTAAACAAAGCTAGACTGGCTCAAGACCCATGCACGGGGAGGCGCGAAAGTGTGGGCAGGCGGACAGGTCTGGTACGCAAGCTGATAGTCGGGGAAACTCGAGTCGACCAATACTCAGACCGGCCGATAGTCAGGGGTCCACTGTACTTTCATCATTATTCAACACTTTCACCTCACTCATACATAACACTGTCTTTGCAGAGGTGTTCAGATACTACAGTTTAGAATAGTCCCTCCAAACTGTTACTATCCCAGACCCCTCCTTTAAAGTGCAGGCATTGTACTTCCCATTTCCAGGACTCAAGTCCGGCTAAATCAATAACCGGTTTCCCTGAATCCCTTCACTAAATATTACCCTGCTCACACTCCAACAGCTCGTCAGGTCCCAAAAACCATTCGTCTCCATTCACTCCTATCTAACATGCTCGCACACGCTTGCTGGAAGTCCAAGCCCCTCACCCACAAAACCTCCTTTACCCCCTCTCTCCAACCTTTTCGAGGACGACCCCTACCCCTCCTTCCTTCCCCTACAGATTTATATGCTCTCCAAGTCATTCTACTTTGATCCATTCTCTCTAAATGACCAAACCACCTCAACAACCCCTCTTCAGCCCTCTGACTAATACTTTTAGTAACTCCACACCTTCTCCTAATTTCCACACTCTGAATTCTCTGTATAATATTTACACCACACATTGCCCTTAGACAGGACATCTCCACTGCCTCCAGCCGCCTCCTCGCTGCAGCATTTACAACCCATGCTTCACACCCATATAAGAGTGTTGATACCACTATACTTTCATACATTCCCTTCTTTGCCTCCATAGATAACGTTTTTTGTCTCCACAGATACCTTAATGCACCACTCACCTTTTTTCCTTCATCAATTCTATGGTTAACCTCATCCTTAATATACCCATCTGCTGACAAGTCAACTCCCAAATATCTGAAAACATTCACTTCTTCCATACTCCCTCTCTCCAATGTGATATCCAATTTTTCTTTATCAAAATCGTTTGATACCCTCATCACCTTACTCTTATCTTTGTTCACTTTCAACTTTCTACCTTTACACACCCTCCCAAACTCGTCCACTAACATTTGCAACTTTTCTTTAGAATCTCCTATAAGCACAGTATCATCAGCAAAAAGTAACCGTGTCAACTCCCATTTTGGACTTGATTCCCCATAATTTAATCCCACTCCTCTCCACAACACCCTAACATTTACTTCTTTTACAACCCCCATCTATAAATATATTAAACAACCATGGTGACATCACACATCCCTGTCTAAGACCTACTTTTACTGGGAAGTAATATCCCTCTCTCCTACACACTCTAACCTGAGCCTCACTATTCTCATAAAAACTCTTTACAGCATTCAGTAACTTACTACCTATTCCATACACTTGCAACATCTGCCACATTGCTCCCCTATCCACTCTATCATATGCCTTTTCTAAATCCATAAATGCAATAAAAACTTCCCTAAATTTATCTAAATACAGTTCACATATACAGTCATCCCTTGGTTTTCAATTGTCTCAGTTTTCACCGATTTTGGTTTTCACTCACTTTTTTCGTGGAAAAATTGTCTCAGTTTTCACCGATTGTTTCAGTTTTCACCGATGGTACAGAACTTGTCCACCAGTGCCCCGCACATACAAAGCCCACTAGACCGCCACCCACGCACATTGTCACGCAGTGTAGCATTGTTTATGCTTGAGTGAACATCATCCCAGGAGTTCATACAAAACATTTATTAATAATTCACTGTTTTTGGGCCTTGATTATTGTGTGTGACTACTAAATAAGATACCATGGGCCCAAAGAAAGCTCCTAGTGCCAGTCCTTTGGTAAAGAAAGTGAGAAACACGATGGAATTTAAGAGTGTAGCAGGTATGCAGGGAGTGTAGCAGGTATGCAGGGAGTGTAGCAGGTATGCAGGGAGTGTAGCAGGTATGCAGGGAGTGTAGCATGCATGCAGGGAGTGTAGCAGGTATGCAGGGAGTGTAGCAGGTATGCAAGGAATGTAGCAGGTATGCAGGGAGTGTAGCAGGTATGCAAGGAGTGTAGCAGGTATGCAGGGAGTGTAGCAGGTATGCATGGAGTGTAGCAGACAGGGAGGGAGTGTAGCAGGCATGCAGGGAAGTGACCCCGGAAAAGGACTTGGTACCTAAATTCCTTATGTAAGGGGATTCCCCTTCCAAACAATAGCCTCTCTTCCCTCTCCCCTCCTCCCTCTCTTCCATCCAGCAACATCAGTCTTCAATAAAGGTAAGTGCCACATAGAGTTCATTCATTTGTGCATGTAAATCTATCTTTAAGGCCCCCCAAAAAACATTTTTCCAAACTTCTGGGTTTCTGGAACGGATTAATTGAATTTCCATTATTTCTTGTGGGGAAAATAGTTTTGGTTTTAGCCGATTTTGGTTTTAGCTGATCCATCTGGAACGGATTAAAATTGAAAACCAAGGGATGACTGTATGCTTCAATGTAAACACTTGATCTACACATCCCCTACCCACTCTAAAACCTCCTTGCTCATCTGCGATCCTACCCTCTGTCTTACCTCTAATTCTTTCAATAATAACCCTTTTACCTGGTATACTCAGTAAACTTATTCCCCTATAATTTTTACAATCTCTTTTGTCACCCTTCCCTTTATATAAAGGAACTATACATGCTCTCCACCAATCCTTAGGTACCTTCCCCTCATTCATACATTTATTAAACAAAAATACCAACCACTCCAACACAATATCTCCCCCCTGCTTTTAACATTTCTGTCATGATCCCATCATTCTACATAATGCCTCATGCACCTCCCCCACACTCACATCCTGTTCTTCCTCACTCCTAAAAGATGTTATACCTCCCTGACCAGTGCATGAAATTACCGCCTCCCTTTCTTCATTGACATTTAAAAGTTCCTCAAAATATTCCCGCCATCTACCCAATACCTCCAGCTCCCCATCTACTAATTCCCCTACTCTGTTTTTAACTGACAAATCCATTTGTTCCCTAGGCTTTCTTAACTTGTTTATCTCACTCCAAAACTTTTTCTTATTTTCCCGCAAAATTTCTTGACAGTGCCTCTCCCTCTTTCATCTGCTCTCCTTTTGCACTCTCTCACCACTCTCTTCACCTTTCTTTTACTTTCCATATACTCTGCTCTTCTTACAACACTTCTGTTTTGTAAAATCCTCTCGATAGAGAATCTTTTTCCCATCACAACGCCACCAAAATTATGAAATTTGATGGAAAACTAATGGAATTATGCTCTCGCGAAGTTAGTGGTATCGATGCTATACTACAATTATAGCTATTTCGCTAGAACTCCATTTCTTCTATCGATTGAGTACAAGAAACCGCCAATTTACTGATTTCAACTACCCAAGAAGGTGGTCAGAAATTGGCAATTTGTCCAATTTCACACAAATTTCAAAAGATGCCAATTTCAAAATAGGGTCCAGAATAAACGAGACAGACATTCCTGGCACTCGAATAACATTTTATCTGTCCATTAGTCACGTCTCCAGGCCCCTCTTACATTACTTTTGCTTTCCATTTTGAATTTTTATTCTCACAATAAATTGAAGATTTATTGTTATGTATACTACTGCATCATTGTAAAAACGGTATAAATGACATCAGCACACTTGTGCAAGAATATTAGAGTCGCCAGTTGATGTGTATTGTATGTGTGGCATGATTTGTTTACTCTTGAACATCGCCAAAAATCGAACATTTTCGCTACTTTGCGCTCAATTTCTAGGTACATACTTGTCATTGAGAAACCAATCAAAATTATCTTTATTTTTCTAATATATCTTCCATTCTATCAAATGAGACCAAGAAAACGAGAATATAATCATAAATACCATACGAAAATAGACTGCAAAGTCGCTGTTTTAAACAAAAAATACGGTTGGAGTTTTTTTTTCCTCATTATGCACTGTGTGGTGCAGGATTTTTTTATACTGCACACACTGACCGCACAGACCCATTCTCTCACATCTAGGCCTACCAGCCTGTTTCTGCTTGATTTGAGGGCGCTAGAATTTAGGCGTACTAGTACGTCAAACGCCCTGGCATGTAAGCCGTACTAGTACGTCAAAAACCCTCAAAGGGTTAAAACAATTCCAACCCTCTTCAACTCCCCCCACTATTCATACTTGCATTTACCCACCTTTCTGCCAAAAGTTGCTTATATCTCACCATAACTTTCTCCTCCCTTAGTTTATACACTTTCACCTCTCTCTTACTTGCTGTTGCCATTTTCTTTATGTCCCATCTACCTCTTACTCTAACTGTAGCTACAACTAAATAATGATCCGATATATCCGTTGCCCCTCTATATACATATACATCCTGAAGCATACCCATCAACCTTTTATCCACCAATATACATAATCTAACAAACTACTTTCATTACGTGCTATATCATACCTTGTATACTTATTTATCTTCTTTTTCATAAAATATGTATTACTTATTACCAGACCTCTTTCTACACATAGGTCAATTAAAGACTCCCCATTTTCATTTACCCCTGACACCCCAAATTTACCTACTACTCCCTCCACAACATTTTTACCCACTTTAGCATTGAGATCCCTAACCACAAGTACTCTCTCACTTGGTTCAAAACTCCCCACGCACTCACTCAACATTTCCCAAAATCTCTCTCTCTCTCCTCTACACTTCTCTCTTCTCCAGGTGCATAAACACTTACTATAACCTACTTTTCACACCCAACCCTTATTTTACACCACATAATCCTTGAATTGATACATTTATATTCCCTCTTTTCCTGCCATAACTTATCCTTCAACATTATTGCTACTCCTTCTTTAGCTCTAACTCTGTTTGAAACTCCTGACCTAATCCCATTTATTTCTCCCCACTGAAACTCTCCTACCCCCTTCAGCTTTGTTTCACTTAAGGCCAGGACATCCAGCTTCTTCTCATTCATAACATCCACAATCATCTTTTTCTTATCATTCACACAACATCCACGCACTTTCAAACATCCCACTTTGACGGTTTTCTTCTTTTTCTTTTTAGTAAGTTATACAAGAAAAGGGGTTACTAGCCCATTGTTCCCGGCATTTTAGTAGACTTTTACAACATGCATGGCTTACGGAGGAAAGATTCTTATTCCACTTACCCATGGATATGAAAGGAAAAGCAATACGAACAAGAACTATTAAGATAAAATCAAAGAAAAAAACTCAGATGAGTGTGTATACATAAACGTGTACATGTATGTGTAGTGTGACCAAAGTGTAAGTAGAAGTGGCAAGACGTACCTGAAATCTTGCATGTTTATGAGACAGAAAAAAGACACCAACAATCCTACCATCATGTAAAACAAATACAGACTTCCTTTTTACACTCACTTGGCAGGACGGTAGTATACCTCCCTGAATGAGGATAATAGTCAGGAGGAAGAGTCTGGAACTTAACCTTGTTCAAAGTACAGTACTCTAAAGTAATAAGGTAATGAATATTTTCAAGAGAATAGAATAGGTGCTTTTAAGGGAGGGGCGAGCCTTGTTCCAGAAATTAGGAAAAGAAGATTGAAAAATTTTGGAAAAAAATGTTTTCTTACCAAAAAATAGTGCATCATTCTGGCAACATTTTGGTGTAATCAACTTGTTTATATCATATTTCCAAGTATATTTTTTCCTTAAATGTATTTTTGTTGTGCTTGCTGTCATAAATAATACATGTTGCCAATTAGTGTTTTTTTTTTAGTTTTGTCTCTGCAAAAATTACAATTTTTATGATTATTTCATTAAAAAAACTCTAAATAGCAACATCTCTGATGCCTCCATTCAAGTGTAGGGACTCATGCCACCTCAGTGGCCTCTGGGGTCTCATGTGCTGATGCATGCAACTCGCTGAGATTTAGCGTGCCATATCCATAGAGTTTCACAGAAAAATATATTAATAACTCAGAAATAAGTTATTGACATTGTTTGTAATGTTTTGCAAAAGTATTAATAGGATTGTCATGATTTTTCACACGTTATTGAGTAATGATGGCTCTACAACCACCCATGAAAGATTTCCAATATATTTTACAGCTTTGTTTTTATTGATTTTTTTCCCACAAAATAAAGGCAAAAACAAAATCACTAACTTCAATATTTTTTATAATGGAATCTACTGACATTTTTGCTAAAATGGATTGGGTCAACAATTATAGAGCCTTTATCTTTCATCTGATGTTAACTAGAGCATTGTACATCTTCCCAATTATGTAGAAATTTACTGGTTTTGTGACCCCTAAAATTTGGCACATTTTATTTTTTCTACCTAACCTAAAGGCAAAAAATCATAACAAAGACAGTGTATAGGTTTTTAAAAGCTGTATAAATCACTGTAAAAATCTCATTGAAATTAGACCAAAATAAAGAAAAAAACGTGAATTCATTCGCCCCTCCCTTAAAGCAGAGCCTGCAAACTTGCTTTATAAGCAAAGAGTGTTGTGCCAAATATGCCAAAGTCACTGTTGCAATAATTCATGAAATATCAGTCTAAACATTAAAGTTTAGTCATACATAGTGTATTAACAATAAGTTTATTTTAGCAGGATATATGTTTGTACAAAGGAGTGTAACAATTTGGTGAACATGCCCAAACCCCCTTTATATTAACTTAAGATTAATAAGGCAATAACAGTGCAGTAATTTTACATATGGTCATTAGGTGAGTTACATTGACTAAATGCAAAAGTTTAGTAATACACAGTATTACATTAAAGTTTAGCCATACACAGTATTACATTAAAGTTTAGTAATACACAGTATTACATTAAAGTTTAGCCATACACATTATTACATTACAAAGTTTAGTAATACACAGTATTACATTAAAGTTTAGTAATACACAGTATTACATTAAAGTTTAGTAATACACAGTATTACATTAAAGTTTAGCCATACACAGTATTACATTAAAGTTTAGTAATACACAGTATTACATTAAAGTTTAGTAATACACAGTATTACATTAAAGTTTAGTAATACACAGTATTACATTAAAGTTTAGTAATACACAGTATTACATTAAAGTTTAGTAATACATACTAACTGTATTTTGCCAACTTCAGATACACATAGAAGAAACAAGCTCTATATTAGATTATATTAGTTAATATGAGGTTTATTGAGGCTACTAGGCTAGTTTTGGTGCAAAACTTACAATCTGTATACACTGGAACCTCAGTACTCAAACAATTCGGTATTCAAACGCTTTGTTCGGTAAACAAATCACTCGGTAGTCGACCATTTGCTCGGCACTCGACCAAACAAACACGACCTGCCAAAACTTCGCTGTAAACTATTTCGTGTTTATTCGCATTTTTTTGTGTTTTTTTTATATTATTTGTATAAATAAGTTACCATGGGGCCTAAGAAGATTCGTGATAACAGCCAACCAAAAGGAAAATTGGTTGGGAAAAATCTGTTCAGTACTCGAACAGCCTTCTGGAATGAATTAAGTTAAAGTGTCAAAGTTCCTCTGTACTCGTGTTAATTTACAATACTACATTATAGTACTGTATACAGTGGACCCCCGCCTAAAAAGCAAAATTCATTCGAGAAGCCTGCTCAAGTGCCATTACCGAACGAATTTACTCCCTTAAGAAATAATGTCAAGTAGGTTAGTCCATTTCAGACTCCCAAAAATACACTTCCACAAGCTCTTACAATATTATACTTACATAATTGTACGATTTCCGGGGTGCTCGTTAGGCGGGGGTCCACTGTACTTTTTCCCTTCATCTCAATGTGTATATATTTTAACCCTTTGGGGGTCGACAGACCTTCTCGGAAACACGTTCTCAGGGTCGAAAATTTTTAGGAAAAAAAATAATTCTTATGAAATGATAAGAGAATCTTTTTCCAATCATAACGACACCAAAAAGTATGAAATTTGAATGAAAACGTACGGAATTATGCTCTCGCGAAGTTATCGGTCTCGAATATGTTAACGCATCGACGATTTTGCCCACTTTGAGCCCTATTTTTGGCCAATTCCAATGTTCCAGTCCACTAAAATCATAGCTATTTCGCTAGAACTCCATTTCTTCTATCGATTGAGTACAAGAAACCGCCTATTTACCAATTTCAACAACCCAAAATAGTGGTCAGAAAATGGCAATTTGGCCAATTTCACACAAATTTCAAACGATGCCAATTTCAAAATAGGGTCCAGAATAAACAAGGCAGACATTCCTGGCACTAAAATAACATCATCTTTGTTCATTAGTCATGTCTCCAGGCCCCTCTTACATTACCTTTGCTTTCCATTTTGAATTTTTATTCTCACAAAAAATAGAAGATTTACTGGACAATGCTCCTGCTCATCCTCACAACTTGGAAGAGTTGTTGCCTGATGAGTTCAGTTTCATCACAGTGAAGTTCTTGCCTCCTAACACCACTTCTCTCATCCAGCCCATGGACTAGCAGGTCATTGCAAACTTCAAGAAACTGTACACCAAAGCAGTGTTTCAGAGGTGCTTTAATATGACCAATAACTCTGCATTGACCCTAAGAGAGTTCTGGAAAGATCACTTCAATATCGTGCATTGCCTAGGCCTTATAGGTAAGGCTTGGGAGGGAGTGACTTCCAGGACTTTGAACTCTGCTTGGAGACCACTGTGGCCGGATTGTGTTGAAAAGAGGGATTTTGAAGGATTTGAGGCTGACCCTGACGACCCTGTGCCTGTTGTGGAAGATGTTGTGGAAGATATTGTGGCATTGGGGAACAGCCTGAGGTTAGAGGTGAGTGGTGAGGATGTGGAAGAGTTGGTGGTGGAGCACAGGATAGAGCTAACAACTGAAGAGCTGCAAGAGCTTCATCTGGAACAGCAACAGACCACAGCTGAGGTTATTGCTTCACAGGAGGAGGGAGAGAGAGAGAAGGAGGTGCCTTCTTCAGAAATTAAGGAAATTTGTTCAATGTGGAATAAGGTGCAGACATTTGTTGAAAGACACCACCCTGAGCAAGCTGAAATGAGCCTTCTGTGCAACCACTTCAGTGACAGCCATTTTGCACTTCAGGAAAGTATTAAAGAGTTGGCAGAAACAGAGGACTCTGGACAGTTATTTTTCTAAGAAGAGTTCTAGTGACTCTCAAGCTGGTCCTAGTGGCATTAAAAGACCAAGAAGGGAAGTAACCCCAGAGAGGGACTTGTTACCTGAAGTCCTTTTGGAGGGGGATTCCCCTTCCAACCACTAACACCCTGCCCCTGTCATTATCCCTATCTTCCAGATGCCTGCAAGTCTCTTCAATAAAGGTAAGTAAATGTTATTTATATTATATTTATTGTGAATATTTTTTTGTGGAACGGATTAATTGTATTTACATTATTTCTTATGGGAAATAAGGGTTCAGATTACGAAAGATTCAGATTAAGTAATAGCTCCTGGAATGGATTAATTTCGTTAACTGAGGGTCTACTGTACTGTACTCTTTTACAGGTTACAATACCCATTCTTAGTGTCTGGTTATCTTCTGGATTAGTGGACCATGTCTGCTAATTCGGAATCTATGGACAACAGACAATAATATACACCCTCTCCTCCCATTAGTCCATTAACTAATGGGATCACAGTTTAATATCTTTATTATGCAACCCATACCCATTCTGTGGGCAGCAGTCAAAAGATTACAGAGGTACATAATGGGTCCAGGGACTGGGCCCCAAAGTTTTGATAGCTGAACAAGTTACAAAGGTAATGACCTCCAGGTAGATCTGGTCACAATCATGACCAAGTTACAAAGGTATGGGATCACAGTTGTATCCCTATACAGTGGACCCTCGGCTTTCGGTCACCTAAAAACTCGAACAATTATGTAAGTGTATTTTCGTAAGTGCTTTTGTAAGTGTATTTTTGGGGGTTCTGAAATGACTAATCTAATTTACATTTGTCCTTATGGGAACAAATTCGTTCGGTAAAGGCACTCAAACAGCATTTTGGAAAGAATTTTCAGCGAAAACCGAGGGTCCACTGTACAAGCAAACCATGACTGTGAACTCAAGACAGTAGTATACTGAATTATTCAACACAGACTCTTTTTCATGGTTGTTCAGCTCCTCAAAAAAAGTATGAAAATTTCCCTACACTTTCTCAAAGCTTTATCATGCATAATTCTGACATACATTTGGTGAGGATTACAGTATTATCAAATGTATTAGTAGCTCTGTGTAAATATTTAACCTTTTCATTGTTCATCACATAGATCTAAATTATTGACACCAGGCATCTGTCGCATAGTTACATTATTGACACCAGGCATCTGTCGCATAGTTACATTATTGACACCAGGCATCTGTCGCATAGTTACATTATTGACACCAGGCATCCGTCGTATAGAGCTACACTACTGATACGAGGGTCCATCATGTAGATCAACGTCATTTACTTAGCTCCTCGGATGAGATGCGAGTGGTAAATTTTGGCCTAGATATGAAAGAATGGGTCTGTGTGAAGAGTGTGAATGGTATATAAAAAAATCCTACCTCACCCGGTGCACGATGGGAAACAAAACTCCAACCTTGTGTGTGGTTTAAAATAGCGACTTTAAGGTGCTTTCTAGGGTGGTTTTTACAGTTTCATTGACATTTTTTGGTATCACTTGATAGAATGGTTTTTGCCAATTTTCCTTAGGTGGAATAAGGTCCCCTACACACCACAATCTATTTTACGTTTTTTTTCACTCAGGCTGATTCAATTAATGGGAAGCCGTAAACCATGGTCAATCATTCCTAGTTATATTTTATCCAAGAAATAGGATAAATCTTTGATTTTTTGTTTAATGAATTCAAAATGAAAGGCAAGTGCAATGTAGGAGAGTCATAGGGACATGTTTAATGAACAGAGGAAATGATGTTTTAGTGACTGGAATGTCTACAGTGTTTATTTTGAACTCTGTTTTTAAATTGGAATTATTTTTAATTTTGCATAAAGTTGGCCAAATTACCAACTTCTGTGTACTACTTTATGGAGTTTTTTGATAGTTGAATGGGCAGTTTCTTGGGTTGTATTGATGAAATGGGAGAAATATGTACTAGCAAAATAGCTAAGAATATGATTTAATTAAGCAATTGGCTTACAATAGGACTCAAATTGGGTGAAATTGTAAATATGTACATAAATTGCACAAAGACCAATAACTTTGCATCTGCGTAATTCTTAATTTTTTTCCATAAAATTTTGTATTTTTGGCATCATTACCTTAAGAAAAAAATTCTCTACCATTTCAGAAAAACTTTTTTTTAAATATGGATACTGAGAGCACAATTAATTTCAGAGGTTTCGACAGCTGAAAAGGGTTAATATACGCTTCTTAACAAATATTTCTCACTTGGAGCCTTGAACAAGTTTAAAGATATCCCTTTAAATACAAACATAATTTGAAACAACAGAAAGCTCAGGAGCCACATATCATGCAATGCATTTTGGACAAACTAATCATAAAGTTGACATACGTACTTAAATCAAGACCTAGATACATAATTTTAGTCATTGTGTATTAGTACCATTAGAGTATTTCATTACAATCATAAGTACAGAAAGCCAAGTTGTAAATGATAATTTGGACAATTACATTACACAGAAAATATTAAATTTAAATATAAATAATATAATATAAAAATAATATAAATACACTTGGGGAAGAAAGATCACAAACTAGTAGTAATATACTGTATACTACACTGTATGTTGCAAGGTATGTTACTAGTAGTAACAGTGTACACAACTTAACGTTGCAAGGCATGTCTTACTGTATACAACTTAACGTTGCAAGGTATGTCTTACTGTATACAACTTTACATTGCAAGGTATGTCTTACTGTATACAACTTTGTTGCAAGGTATGTCTTACTGTATACAACTTTACGTTGCAAGGCATGTCTTACTGTATACAACTTTACATTGCAAGGCACGTCTTACTGTATACAACATTGTGTTGCGAGGTATGTCTTACTGTATACAACATTGTGTTGCAAGGTATGTCTTACTGTATACAACATTACATTGTAAGGCATGTCTTACTGTATACAACATTGTGTTGCGAGGTATATCTTACTGTATACAACTTTATGTTGCAAGGTATGTGTTACTGTATACAACGTTGTGTTGCAAGGCATGTCTTACTGTATACAATGTTGTGTTGCAAGGCATATCTTACTGAATACAATGTTGTGTTGCAAGGCATATCTTACTGAATACAATGTTGTGTTGCAAGGCATGTCTTAACTGTATACAACTTTGTGTTGCAAGGCATGTCTTACTGTATACAACTTTGTGTTGCAAGGCATGTCTTACTGTATACAACATTGTGTTGCAAGGCATGTCTTACTGTATACAACATTGTGTTGCAAGGCATGTCTTACTGTATACAACTATGTGTTGCAAGGCATGTCTTACTGTATATAATTTTGTGTTGCAAGGCATGTCTTACTGTATACAACTGTGTTGCAAGGCATGTCTTACCATGTACTGTGTTGCAAGTGTCACTGTAAGCCCAGTGATAGTTCATAGGGTATAACCGTTTCTGCTCACGTGATCAAACCGTTAGCCCAATGAACTATCACTGGGCTTACAGTGACATGTCTTACTGTATACAAGTGTGTTGCAAGGCATGTCTTACTGTATACAACTTTGTGTTGTATACAGTAAGACATGAACCCAATAAGATCAAGCAGATTACCAGAATAATGATGACCTTCATGACCTAAGACAGCATTTCAGAGAAACAAAAACGATTTAAAGCATTACAAGGCAAAGATACAGTACAAAAAAATCCTATGAAGAGTTCTGAAAAATAATATAGGAATCAAACAGCTAATTCTTAACTTAGGTAAGATACAAAACAAAGATTAGTTTAACCCTTTGGGGGTTTTGGTCATACTAGTACGTCTTACACACTGGGGTTATTGACGTACTAGTACGCCTAAATTCTTGCGCCCTCAAATCAAGCAGAAACAGGCTGTTAGGCCTAGATGTGATAGAATGGATCTGTGCGGTCAGTGTGCGCAGTATAAAAAAATTCCTGCACCACACAGTGCATAATGAGGAATAAAAAACTAACCGTGTTTTTGGTTTAAAACAGCGACTTTGCAGTCTATTTTCGTATGGTATTTATGCTTGTATTCTCGTTTTCTTAGTCTCATTTTATAGAATAGATGATATATTACAGAAATAGATATCATTTTGACTGGTTTCACGATGACAAGTACCTTGAAACTGAGCGCAAAGTAGCGAAAATGTTCGAACTTGGCCGATGTTCAGGAGTAAACAAATCACACCATGCGTCCAATACACATCAACTGGAGAGTCTAATATTCTTGCACAAGTGCGCTGATATTATTTATACCATTTTTACAATGATGCAGTTGTATACATAACAGTAAATCTTCTATTTTTTGAGAGAATAAAAATTCAAAATGGAAAGCAAAAGTAATGTAAGAGGGGCCTGGAGACGTGACTAATGAACAGAGAAGATGTTATTTTAGTACCAGGAATGTCTGCCTTGTTTATTATGGACCCTATTTTGAAATTGGCATCGTTTGAAATTTGTGTGAAATTGGCCAAATTGCCATTTTCTGACTACTATTTTGGGTAGTTAAAATTGGTAAATAGGCGGTTTCTTGTACTCAATTGATAGAAGAAATGGAGTTCTAGCGAAATAGCTATAATTTTAGTAGACTGAAACATTGGAATGTGCCGAAAATAGGGCTCAAAGTGGGCGAAATCGCCGATGCGTAAGTGTCATGGCTACCGCTAACTTCGCGAAAGCATAATTCCGTTAGTTTTCGATCAAATTTCATAATTTTTGTGGCGTTATGATCGGAAAAAGATTCTCTATCATTCCATAAGAAATTTTTTTTTTAAATTCGTGGACCCTGAGAACGAGTTTCTGAGAGACCCATTGGACCCCCAAAGGGTTAATAGAAGATGCTAGGAGAACAATAAAAAAAGGTACAGTATATTGAAAAAAAAAGCTAGAAATAAATAATGCACATATCCATAAGCAAGGCAAGAAAGAAAATTTGAAAAGGAAATAGAGTGGACCCCTGGATTTCGTCAATAATTCTTTCCAGAAGGCTGTTCGAGTGCCGTTTCCTAACGAATCTGTTCCCATAAGGACAAATGTAAATTAGATTAGTCCATTTCAGACCCCCAAAAATACACTTACAAAAGCACTTACAAAAATACACTTACATAATTGTTCGAGTTGGGAGCTGTACGAAATCCAGGAGTCCACTGTACAATAGTAAACATGAGCAAAACAATCTTATTTAAATTTATGTAGTATATAAAAAAAGCAAACCAAATGTAAAAAGACAAAATACAGCAAAGAGAAATGGACAGATCATTTCTTCTATTGACATTAAAAAAGTTGTACTATTGTTCATACTGATGCCTCTTGCAGAAGAGCAAAATACACAAGCAAGCCCTGTGACACGACCTGCAAGCTCTGACACACACACACATCTGCAGGTACTTCAACACGTGCGACAGTCATGGCTGGGCCATCTAATGAAAACCCCAAACACAATACAGTGGACCCCCGAGTTTCGTAAACCCCGGAAATCGTACATTTATGTAAGTAGTATAATATTGTAAGTGCTTGTGGAAAAGTATTTTTGGGGGTCTGAAATAGACTAACCTACGTGAAATGTTTCCTTAAGGGAGAAAATTCGTTCGGTAATGGCACTTGAGCAGACTTCAGGAGTGAAGTTTTTACGAAACTCGGGGGTCCACTGTACTTTCATTATTAATTCAACAAAAAAATAAACGTTCACAAAAATGACTTATCATTTATTATACACACATGTACTAAACCTGTGTCAGACAGCACTGAAGAGGTGGTGGGGAAAGTTGGACAATACACACATGTACTAAACCTGTCAGACAGCACTGCAGAGGTGATGGGGGAAAGTTGGACAATACACACGTGTACTAAACCTGTGTCAGACAGCACTGGAGAGGTGGTGGGGGAAAGTTGGACAATACACACGTGTACTAAACCTGTGTCAGACAGCACTGGAGAGGTGGTGGGGGAAAGTTGGACATACACACATGTACTAAACCTGTGTCAGACAGCACTGGAGAGGTGGTGGGGGAAAGTTGGACAATACACACGTGTACTAAACCTGTGTCAGACAGCACTGGAGAGGTGGTGGGGGAAAGATGGACATACACACATGTACTTAACCTGTGTCAGACAGCACTGCAGAGGTGGTGGGGGAAAGTTGGACAATACACACGTGTACTAAACCTGTGTCAGACAGCACTGCAGAGGTGGTGGGGGGAAAACCTGGACATACACACGTGTACTAAACCTGTGTCAGACAGCACTGCAGAGGTGGTGGGGGAAGTTGGACATACACACGTGTACTAAACCTGTGTCAGACAGCACTGCAGAGGTGGTGGGGGAAAGTTGGACGTGTTGAGTTACCAACTTCAGATGAAAGAATGGGGGTTACATCTGATAAAGCACATCATTGTCAGTTAGAAACAGAGAGAGTGCAAAAAAATGGAACCATAAGTAATGAGGGCAGGCAAAGAAAACACATCAGAGCATTAGATAAGGAAAATTAAAGAAACTTGGCATCCCATGAAATTGTAGAAAGAGTAAATATTAATATGGTTAGGGCAAATAATGTGTGCCATGAAAATGGGCCTCTTAAAGGTGGGAGAATTTCAACGTAGACAGCAAAAAGCAATTCCATACACATATCAAGGCTGAATATATACTATCTGACTGGTTGAGTAAATTCAAGAAACATTATAAATATTTGTCCCATTAAGCCATCTGGAGACTTGACACCTGCAGTAAATCTTGTGACAACTGAATACTGTACTTGAAGGAATTTATTGATTTGATAAATAAACTTAATTTATACCTTGAACATATACCCATATTTAGTACAATGATGATCAGTCAGGTTTATACTGGTGAGGACTGCTAAAAATACAGTCTCTTCTCACTTAACGATGGAGTTCCAATCCTAAGACCACGTCATTAAACGAATTCGTCACTAAGTGAGGAGCATACTATAATGGAAGTGAGTTTTTGTCAACAATCTTTGATATTGTTTTAATGTCACATTTGCACCATTTACAACATTTCTGGTATATTTTTAAATATTTATACAGTAGTGTACTGTATATTGAAATAAACAGAATAAAGGAAATCAACTCTCATATAAATTATTTAGGTATGAATACTGGTCAGAGAGCCCGTCGTAAGTCCAAGGCATCGGTAAATGAGTACAGTGGTCCCTCGGTTTTCGCCGAAAATTCATTCCAGAATGCTGCTCAAGTGTCATTACCGAACGAATTTACTTCCTTAAGAAATAATGTCACGTAGGTTAGTCTATTTCAGACCCCCAAAAATACACTTGCAACAGCACTTATGAAAATACACTTACATAAATGTTCGAGTTTGGAGATGCACGAAAACCGAGGGACCACTGTACATACATCGCTAAGTCAGGAGAGGCTGTACTGACAACTGCTGCCTAATCCACCAGAGGAGGAATTGGTTTCACCATAAAGAACTACTGTTTAGTAAATTCTTCCCACCTAACTGCTTGTCCTCTACTCTGAGCATGGATCAAAACGTAATTAATGTAACCAAGTGCAAATACAGTGGACCCTCGGTTTTCATACAGCTCCCAACTCGAACAATTAGGTAAGTGTATTTTTGGGGGTCTGAAACGACTAATCTAATTTACATTGTCCTTATGGGAACAAATTTGTTCGGTAATGGCACTCAAACAGCATTCTGGAAAGAATTATCAACGAAAACCGAGGGTCCACTGTATTTCAATCGAGAAACTGATGATTTTCT
>WNWK01003797.1:145000-156042 GCA_009830355.1 Cherax destructor
TACTAAACAAGTGTATCTATGATACTGACACGACAATTATTTATATATATATTATTTATATATATATATTTATATATATATATTATTTTATATATATATATTATTTATATATATATATTATATATATATTATTTATATATATATTTATATATATATTATTTATATATATATTTATTTATATATATATTATTTATATATATATATTATTTATATATATATTATTTATATATATATTATTTATATATATATTATTTATATATATATTATTTATATATATATTATTTATATATATATTATTTATATATATATTATTTATATATATATTATTTATATATATATTATTTATATATATATTATTTATAAATTGTGGGACCCATAGCCTCGGAGAAGTGGATAAAAAGGCTTCAAGAAAGAATACAGTGGTACCCCGACTTACGATGGTCCCCAAACACACCCTTTTATGTAAGTTGATTTTTTTAAATGCATTTGTAAGTGTAATTTTGGGGGTCTAAAAGGACTAGTCTATTTTACATAATTTCTTATGGAGATAAATTCGTTTGGTAATGGCACTTGAACAGCATTCTGGAATGAAAAATATCGTAAGTCGGGTACCACTGTATATATATGTATGATATATATATATATATATATATATATATATATATATATATATATATATATATATATATATATATATATATATATATATATATATATATATATATATATATATATATATATATAAATAAATAATGTGAGAAATCACAAAATTGCTTGGAAGTTCACTAATTTTTTCACAGTGGCTGTTCTGCATATTATTGTGATATCACTTATTTACTGTGATTTGATTGCATATATTCAAATTTCAAAAGAATATAATAAAGAACAGCAGTTAACAAAGCAAAATATAACCTCAGCAAACTGTTTAGTATATACCCCAAGACACACTCCTGTCACCTTCACTGTTTCTCATCCTCATAACAGACATGGAAAAAAAAAAAAAATACCAACCACAGCTTCTTCTAGGAACGAGCCACAAAGGCACTGACCCCTGGAGCACTCGCCAGGTAGGTAGATCCTTAAAGGACAATATCAATACAATGGGTGGGTGTGAGCAGGACCTGAGTGGCCTGTGCTAGTGGGTCTGATGTGGATGTGACTTAGGCCTGACTGGCTTCAGCCAGTAGCTTGGGCCAGTAGGTGACTTGTATGTGCCTAGTATAAGTCAGTAGGCCTTTTTCAGTGCTCCTTTCTTATGTCCTTATATACGCATCAACAAACTCTTCCAATGGGCAATAAAAATTAACTATGTTCAATGGTGACAAATTCCAACTGCTCAAAAAATGGAAATTAAGAGCTCAAAAGAAACATTACATACAAAACACACAACAGGAGGAACATGTAAAAGACTTGGGTATAATAATGTCAGATGGCCTATTATTTAAAGAGCACAATGAGTCAAATGCTGCAAAAGCCTAGCTGGGCAAGTACAATGATCACAAAAACCAGCATTGATGATAAGTACATATTTTTACCTGTCATCTGGGTAATGTCTGACGTCCCTTTTTTTTTTGGTTAATGTTAACTCAACGTTTTTGTACGTCTTGAGTCATCAGTTATGAGACTATCAGCACTTTTGGTATGCTGATGAAGGCATCTCTCCTAACTTTACAAACTGACCTCTGATGATGGGACCTTTACTAGGCAAACCATTTAAGAAGGGAGGAGGGGAGGGAAAGGAGGGGGCCTTATGCTGTTGAAGAGATTTTGATGCAAGGAACTGAATCTAATCTCTTTCCTTGGATCGAACCTGATTACCTACCATTCCCATATAATGCATATTTTTGTGTTTAGCACAGTAATAATAAAAATTATAATAACAATAATTTACTATGCCAATTTAATATACAGTGGACCCCCGAGTTTCGTAAAAACTTCATTCCAGAAGCCTGCTCAAGTGCCATTATCGAACGAATTTACTCCCTTAAGAAAAAATGTCAAGTAGGTTAGTCCATTTTAGACCCCCAAAAATACACTTATAAAAGCACTTACAATATTATACTTACATAATTGTACGATTTCCGGGGTTTACGAAACTCGGGGGTTCACTGTAGATTCTTTATATTTACAGTGGACCCCAGGTTTTCGTTATTTTTTCATTCCAGAATAGTAAGATTAGGGACAAGATAGGCCCACTCAAAAGTTACTCAGGTCAGCTCACCGTCAGTGATAAGGAAATGTGTAGAATGTTTAACACTTACTTCCTCTCAGTTTTTACACAGGAAGATACTAGCGATATTCCAGAAATAATAAATTATGTAGAACAGGACGATAGTAAACTATGCATGATTAGGGTCACAAGTGACATGGTCCTATGACAAATAGATAAATTAAAACCTAACAAATCCCCAGGCCCTGATGAACTGTATGCAAGGGTTCTGAAGGAATGTAAAGAGGAGCTTAGCAAACCTATAGCTAATCTTTTCAACATATCACTGCAAACTGGCATGGTGCCAGATAATTGGAAAATGGCAAATGTAATACCGATTTTCAAAGCAGGTGACAGGTCCTTAGCTTCGAACTATAGACCAATAAGCCTAACCTCCATAGTGGGAAAATTTATGGAATCAATAATTGCCGAGGCAATTCGCAGCCATCTTGAAAAGCATAAATTAATCAACGAATCTCAGCATGGTTTTACAAAAGGGCGTTCCTGCCTTACAAATTTAATAACTTTTTTCACTAAGGTATTTGAGGAGGTAGATCATGGTAATGAATATGATATTGTGTACAGTGGTCCCTCGGTTTTCGCCGAAAATTCGTTCCAGAATGCTGCTCAAGTGCCATTACCGAACGAATTTACTTCCTTAAGAAATAATGTCACGTAGGTTAGTCTATTTCAGACCCCCAAAAATACACTTGCAACAGCACTTACGAAAATACACTTACATAAATGTTCGAGTTTGGAGATGCACGAAAACCGAGGGACCACTGTATGTGGACTTCAGTAAGGCTTTTGATAGAGTCCCACATCAGAGACTATTGAGGAAAATTAAGGCACACGGAATAGGAGGAGAAATTTTTTCCTGGATAGAGGCATGGTTGACAAATAGGCAGCAGAGAGTTTGCATAAATGGGGAGAAATCAGAGTGGGGAAGCATCACAAGCAGTGTTCCACAGGGGTCAGTATTGGGCCCCTTGTTGTTCAGAATCTACATAAACGACATAGATGAGGGAATAAATAGCGACATAAGCAAATTTGCCGATGACACCAAAATAGACCGTCCAATTCATTCAAATGAGGACATTAGAGCACTCCAGGAAGATTTGAATAGACTGATGCAGTGGTCGGAGAAGTGGCAGATGCAGTTTAAGGGAAGAGCGAGCCGTTTTCAAGAGATTTGGAAAGGAAGATTGAAAAATTTTGGAAAAAAATGTTTTGTTACCAAAAAATAGTGCATCATTCTGGCAACATTTTGGTGTAATCAGCTTGTTTATATCATATTTCCTAGTATGTTTTTTCCTTAAATGTATTTTTTTTGTTCTTCCTGTCATAAATAATACATGTTGCCAATTAGTGTTTTTTTTAGTTTTATCTCTGCAAAAATTAAATTTTTTATGATTATTTCACTAAAATAACTCTACATAGCAACATCTTTGATGCCTCCATTCAAGTGCAGGGACTCATGCCACCTCAGTGGCCTCTGGGGTCTCAACAAGTGCTGATGCATGCAACTCGCTGAGATTTAGCGTGCCATATCCATAGAGTTTCATAGAAAAAAATATATTAATAACTCAGAAATAAGTTATTGACATTGTTTGTAATGTTTTGCAAAAAGTATTAATAGGATTGTCATGATTTTTTCACACGTTATTGAGTAATCATGGCTCTACAACCACCCATGAAGGATTTCCGATATCTTTTACAGCTTTGTTTTTATTGATTTTTTTCCCACAAAATAATGGCAAAAACAAAATCACTAACTTCAACATTTTTTATAATGGAATCTACTGACATTATTGCTAAAAAGGATTGGGTCAACAATTATATAGCCTTAATCTATCATCTGATGTTAACTAGAGCATTGTACATCTTCCCAATTTTGTAGAAATTTACAGGCTTTGTGACCCCTAAAATTTATCACATTTTATTTTTTTCGATCTAACCTAAAGGCAAAAAATCATAACAAAGACAGTGTATAGGTTTTTGAAAGCTGTATAAATCACTGTAAAAATCTCATTGAAATTAGACCAAAATAAAGAAAAAAACGTGAATTCATTCGCCCCTCCCTTAATATAGATAAATGCAAAGTTCTAAATATTGGACAGGACAATAACCATGCCACATATAAACTAAATAATGTAGATCTTAATACTACTGATTGTGAAAAGGATTTAGGAGTTCTGGTTACCAGTAATCTAAAACCAAGACAGCAGTGCATAAGTGTTCGCAATAACGCGAACAGAATCCTTGGCTTCATATCAAGAAGCATAAATAATAAGAGTCCTCAGGTTGTTCTTCAACTCTATATATCCTTGATTAGGCCTCATCTAGATTATGCTGCACAGTTTTGGTCACCGTATTACAGAATGGATATAAATGCTCTGGAAAACGTACAAAGGAGGATGACTAAGTTGATCCCATGTATCAGAAATCTTCCCTATGAGGATAGACTGAGGGCCCTGAATCTGCACTCTCTAGAAAGGCATAGAATTAGGGGGGATATGATTGAGGTGTATAAATTAAAAACAGGAATAAATAAAGGGGATGTAAATAGCGTGCTAAAAATATCTAGTATTGACAGGACTCGCAGCAATGGCTTTAAGTTGGATAAATTCAGATTAAGGAAGGATTTAGGAAAGCATTGGTTTAGTAATAGAGTTGTCGATGAGTGGAACAAACTCCCGAGTACAGTTATAGAGGCTAAAACGTTGTGTAGTTTTAAAAATAGGCTAGATAAATATATGAGTGGGTGTTGGTGGGTGTGAGTTGGTCCTGACTAGCTTGTGCTACTAGATCAGATGCCGTGCTCCTTCCTTAAGTGAATGTAACCTGACCTGGCTGGGTCGGGGCATTGGCTTAAGCAGGTGGGAGACTTGGACCTGCCTCACATGGGCTAGTAGGCCTGCTGCAGTGTTCCTTCTTTCTTATGTTCTTAAGTGCCATTACCAAACGAATTTATTCCCATAAGGAATAATGTAAAGTAGACTAGTCCTTTTAGACCCCCAAAAATACACTTACAAAAGCATTAAAAAAAAATACACTTACATAAAAGGGCGAATTTGAAGCAGGACGAACACCGGGGGTCCACTGTATTTTTTAAGCCAGGCAAAAATCACAGATCTAGAGAATGTACAAAAAACCTTCACTGCCCATATAAATACAACTGTTTCCATTAATTTAGGTGTTTAAGTCCCATAAATTGGACTCCTTGAAATGTAGGCAAGAAAGATACTACATATTGTGCTTTCAACCTAGAAAATTCTGGAGGGAAAGGTCCCAAATCCACACGCCAAAATCACTCCCTTTAAGAACAAGAGGCTCTGCAGCCAGCAAAAAAAAAAAAAAAATGAAATGCAGGGGTGCTACGAGTGCACTATAAGATAACTCAGCAAGTGTAAAGGAACCTAGGCTTTTCAACATGCCTCCCATCATGCCTAAGGGAAATTCCCAACAGACCCCCTGGCTGTCTTCAAAATGCTTTGCATAACCAGGAGCTTTCTCTGAAGTATGTCAATAATATCACATTTTCTGTACCGAATGTAAACCATTCTCTATAGAAACAAAATTGAATTTACATACACATAATACCATAACACCATACTTGACCAAGAGATATAGAAGGAAGAGTGAAGCAGACCCATGTAAAAGCAGGGGTACTACTGGCAGAATAAGTGGACACTGCATAAACATGAAAGAGAAAGAAATGCAGTATAGTGCAATTTATTATCGACAATGTTTTGCAAATGCAGTGGACTTTATCAGGGCAAAAACAGATCTGTTTTATTTCAAATATGTTCGTGACTTGATAAAGGCAACAGCATAAACCAAACATTATCAATAAAGGATAGCATTACACTTCATTCGTGGCTCTTATTCTTGAAACTGATCACAGGTATATTGTGTCCCTTTGCTTATGCTCTGATGAGGAACTCTGATGAGCATTTATTTATGGTTCCAGCCTCATAGGCTGCTCAATTTCTTTATAGATGAAATATCCAATTATACTAATATGAATGTTTGGTTGTAAGTAGCTGCTGCCTAGCATGGGCCGAGAGGCCTACTGTGGTATTCTATTCCTATGGTCTTATATTAAAATATAAATTTTATATGCAGTATCTATAAAGACTATAAACAAGTACTCTAATTATATACTTATTCATACTATGTAATTTAACTGAATACTTAAGTATAGCCATTAACTCTACGCTCCAATTTCATATTGATTTCTAGACAATTTAAAAGCCTATGCAAATTAAAATTTATTTAAACACTAATTATAGGTAGACTGTGAACATTTTTTAAAGCTTCAGTAGAACTTCATATAATCCTATATACAATTTTATAATAAAAAAAAAAAATATGGCATCCCATTGTGAGAGCTTCTGTAACCCACCCAACACTACCAGTACCCTACACTGTACTGAACAGCGGAAACTTGTTAAAAAAAAAATTTGATAGGCAAACTTATAAAATAAGAAAATATAAAAAAGGTATGAAACCACAAACACAAAATCCAAACCCACGCAACACTAAATAAAAAAATCTGTGTATGTCACAGCCAGGTATCTTGCAATTTACACCCCAGAATGCTTGCTAAAGGGTAAATCTGGCAAAGTCTCACTACAATTTTCACTTCACTACGTAGGATAGAACACGTCTGTATCTGCACGATTACTGTTTCACAACCTTGTTTACAATGTTCATGACTTCATCACTAGAATTCTTCAGGAATATTTTTCAAAATGTAAGATCACAGTGCAACCATCGCCTCACTGATCGCAGGTCACAAGTAAGAGGAATGACGATAAATTAATCGTTCATTTAAACCTTATTTCTCTTAAATATAATGAATTTCTAAAGCATAGTGCAGAACCTGCAGTGAGTGCCACAACTATTGCACTCAAAGTCTTATATTAAAAAAAATTAACTTATCACCGACTTCTGACGCTTCACTTTTCGAAAGGAAACTATAAATGATGTATTTTGTCCTGGATGTATATATTTTCCTCTTTAGTGTTATTTGTGAGTTGCTCCAGGCACCGTATAACGATTTATTCTGCAACACTGAAGAATTTTCATTGTCTTGCCTCTTTGACGTGCATTTATTTTTCCAGCATAATTTTCCAGTTAAACCCTGGAAGCGAAAACTTTATGCATCCTGCTCTAGGGCTATACAACATACAACACTTGATTTTCACATTTCACTTCCAGTATGACTATTATCCAAATCCTCGAATGCACCACATCACTTTATTTTTTTTACAGCACACATTTTGCAATACATTCACAAATCTCACCAATATTTCTGCAGAACTTCAGTATAAACACTATTGTACATTGTGCAACATTATTATTATTATTGTCATTTAGAGTGCTATATATTCAAGAACAAGCACTAAACTCTTTTGGGTCACACTGAAAATTTTGCCGTAGACGTCAGCACACGGAACACTTGCACAAATCAATCACTAGTCGAAGGCACGTTTTTTTTCTTTGCCTTTAATTTCAATAAGGCAAAAATTCCATCTTATAACATTTCACAAGACTCCTAACGTTAAAAAAAGCGATGTTTTCGTGCGATAAGCTTAGAGATCACGAGGGAAATAGCAAGACTAAGGTTGACAAGGAGACTATATAGATGGAGGAAGAGGTGAGTAAATGGAAGGTAACAAAATAATGTGAGGGAGAGATCAAGAGAGAGGGAGAGACACCAAGAGGGAGATAGTGTGAGAGAGAAGGAATTGAGGGAGTATGAGAAGGAATGAGGGAGAATGATGGGTGGGGCAACTATCAGTGAGTGGTAGAGGTATAATGAGTAATGGAGTAAGAAATGAGAGGGAGAGAGAATGATGTTGTGTGCTGGAGAGACAGGTAGAGAGAATGATGGAGAGTGAGTGCTTGAGAGGCAGAGGTAGAGAGAATGATGGAGAGTGAGTGGGAGATGTAGAGAGAATGATGGAGAGTGAGTGTTGGAGAGGCAGAGGTGGAGAGAATGATGGAGAGTGAGTGTTGGAGAAGTAGAGAGAATGATGGAGTGTGAATACTGAAGAGGCAGAGGTAGAGAGAATGATGGAGAGTGAATGCTGGAGAGGCAGAGGTAGAGAGAATGATGGAGAGTGAATACTGAAGAGGCAGAGGTAGAGAGAATGATGGAGAGTGAATGCTGGAGAGGCAGAGGTAGAGAGAATGATGGAGAGTGAATACTGAAGAGGCAGAGGTAGAGAGAATGATGGAGAGTGAGTGTTGGAGAGGTAGAGAGAATGATGGAGAGTGAATACTGAAGAGGCAGAGGTAGAGAGAATGATGGAGAGTGAATACTGAAGAGGCAGAGGTAGAGAGAATGATGGAGAGTGAGTGTTGGAGAGGCAGAGGTTGAGAGAATGATGGAGAGTGAGTGCTGGAGAGGCAGAGGTAGAGAGAATGATGGAGAGTGAAAGGGAGAGAATGAGTGTTGGAGTGAGTGATGGAGGACCCACTAAGAGAGGCAGCAGCAGCAGACTGGAGGACCCCCGGCATGGCTACCACACTTTACCCTGAGCCTTGCACATACCCACCGCTGTGGTACCAGTCAAGGCCATTCCACCGCCCCCCCCCCATAAACCCACCCCCCTCACGCCGCCCACCACGCCGCCCTCCCCGCCCACCAACCTGTGCAAGAATGATCCTGGCGGTGAAGAGACGAGGCTGGAAGGAGTGTGTGGGGCTGGAATGAGTCATTCACCGTCTGGGTTATGCACCATTGACCACCACCACCATCACCACCTCCACCATCACCACCATCACCTCCACCACCCCTCACACTAATTAAATACCTTAATTGAACACTTCTCAGCCTACACACCTTCTCTATGTGTGCTCCGCCGCCCAGAGAACTCACATTCACACTCTACAACCCGCCGTCAAGCTTACCTGAGTGAAAATTGTGATTATCCTAAGAAATAAGAGATCTTACAAACAAAACATCGGTCACAGCCTTGACGATCTCATTGAGACCTACACTCTTACACCCCAATATATTCTCTTAAAACATAAATATACATTTAATTTACTGCAAATATTACGATAAATCTTTTAATAATGTGTGGAAACTTACGTAGTGTCAAAAAGGAAATTTATTATTCTAAAATAAGCCTTAAATAGTGTTTGTTTTTATTTGACTTTAAGGTTTGGTGACGTCAGAGAAGCTAGTGACGTTATGTGTACGCCATCATGACGTAATGACAGGCTGCTCACCTTACCACCTTCATAAAACTATCAAATATTCAACAGTAATCGATTACATTCATGTCTAAAACTACAGTTTAATATATATATTTATCAAACTTTATATATATGAAGTTCACTGCCACTAGGAAGCTAAAGCAACAACGTTACTCATAGCTTTACGCATTGGAAAGGTTGGTGTTTCTTATCTTCAACGCAATTTAAAAGCTTTCTTATCTGTTTCAAGAAATACACCACCACTATTATACTCACCACCATCGCCGCCACGATAATATACAAAATAATTGTAGTTGTTTGTATATCCAGAGAGAAATGTGTACAAAATGGCGGAGCCAGTGTGAAAAGTGCGGTGACACTCCCTGGTGATAGCTTTCATCTTGCAACATCTATTATAAACCTCGATGCCGGGGAAGAGCTCTTCATCCTAGGAGCCGGAGCAACCCCTCTCCCTTTCCCAGGATCAAACCTGATTCCTCTCATTCCCCAATGTCTCACCCATAGATGTTTCCCCCATACTATTAATAAAACCCAGGGTAGACCAGATTATGTCAGGCTGATAGTTGATCTATAATACCCAGGTGTCTGTACTTCACTTAACCTACCTTAACTTAACCTATCTTAACTTAACCTACCTTAACCTATCTTAACTTAACCTACCTTAACTTAACCTACCTTAACTTAACCTATCTTAACTTAACCTACCTTAACTTAACCTATCTTAACTTAACCTACCTTAACTTAACCTACCCTAACTTAACCTACCTTAACTTAACCTACCTTAACTTAACCTACCTTAACTTAACCTACCTTAACTTAACCTACCTTAACTTAACCTACCTTAACTTAACCTACCTTAACTTAACCTATCTCAACTTAACCTACCTTAACTTAACCTATCTTAACTTAACCTATCTTAACTTAACCTACCTTAACTTAACCTACCCTAACTTAACCTACCTTAACTTAACCTATCTTAACTTAACCTATCTTAACTTAACCTACCTTAACTTAACCTATCTTAACTTAACCTACCTTAACTTAACCTACCCTAACTTAACCTACCTTAACTTAACCTACCTTAACTTAACCTATCTTAACTTAACCTACCTTAACTTAACCTACCCTAACTTAACCTACCTTAACTTAACCTATCTTAACTTAACCTATCTTAACTTAACATACCTTAACTTAACCTATCTTAACTTAACCTACCTTAACTTAACCTACCCTAACTTAACCTACCTTAACTTAACCTATCTTAACTTAACCTATCTTAACTTAACCTACCTTAACTTAACCTACCTTAACTTAACCTATCTTAACTTAACCTACCTTAACTTAACCTATCTTAATTTAACCTACCTTAACTTAACCTACCTTAACTTAACCTATCTTAACTTAACCTACCTTAACTTAACCTATCTTAACTTATCCTACCTTAACTTAACCTACCTCTAACTTAACCTACCCTTAACTCCTAACTTCCTACCTTAACTTAACCTACCTTAACTTAACCACCTTAACTTAACCTACCCTAACTTAACCTACCTTAACTTAACCTACCTTAACTTAACCTACCTTAACTAACCTACCT